>JASIRB010003496.1:0-64056 GCA_030323885.1 Branchipolynoe longqiensis | reverse complement strand
ACCCCTTCTCCCCCACCATCCCTCCCTGTTAGACAGCCAACACCTATGTGCATGGCACACGGCGCACACCTTGGGGGAACGCCGCCAGCTACAACATGAAAGCAGCGTCTCCCACACGGCGCAGGCGCACTTCACACTGTCGCCTGCTCTGACTAGAAACACCATTTTCACACCGGGGAACCGTGCTACAGATTAGAATGTATTGCAATTACAAATAAATGTTCTCTAAATCCACTCTCCCACCAAAATATATTTGTGTATACAAAGTAGGTCTCGACCATTACATATGGGGTGATAACTTTGTTTTTTAACCACCCCCCACCCCCCACACCCCGCCCAGCACAAACAGTAAACATCGGCAATTGGGGGAATATGGGATGATAACATGCTTGGAAATATACTATATATATACTAATACTATATTACATATATCATATTATATATATTACATATATCATATATTATATATATAAGATACATATCACATATACTACATACACTATATATGTCATAAACATTACATAATTATATACATTATATATAATATTTGTATTATAGTAATAGTCCCATTAATGACAGCAGAATGTCTCCAGGCAGAACCCGTAATGGTGCGATCCTCTGCACCTAGAGGTGCCCCATAATTTGTAGTTCTCCTTAAATTTACACCTAAATCAAAAATGCCCCCAGGCTGTGAAAAAATGGAAATCAGCTTAAAAACGGAAAAATATCATCCCTGTATATATTATTTGTATTATATAATTTGTATTATGTAGATTATATAGTACTATCTTCTTTAAACGAAATGAAGCAGCTCTATGTGTATATATGGTAATGGTCTGCGACTGTGAGAGCAATAAGCAATAAGTATTAAATAAATAAATTGCAAATAATTGTTTTAAAGCAGACCACCTTTACTAGCAGGAGCAATTCGAAGGCGACATGCTTTTTTGTTATAGAGACAGCAAAACACATTTACATGCGGACATTTCATCTACCACCTCCCTCCCCAACCACCACCCCACCCCCTCCCAAAAAAGATACCTTTAAACAGGTGAGTCTTAAGAACAGCTTCCTATTTTTGTCTCTCTTTTTTTTTTTACATTCCCTACATCAGACAGCATTTACTGTTTCACTACAGAGACGCTAGGCGGAGAAACCTGGCGTTACCGTGATGAAATGGTTCACCCCCCCCCCTCCCCTACCACCTCGCCCCCTCCCACCCAGCCCCCTCGGTATGCGCCTCACCCAGCGTCTCACAAGATGGCGCGTCGATAATTGTGAACTTTTTTTTTGCACACGTCACAATGGGTTTCCTTTCGCCACCTGGCGGGCCCCCAGAAGGCAGCAACCCCGCCCCCCCCCCCATCTTTCTCCATATTCCCGCATCCACAACCCACCTCCAGTCCCTTTCTACAAGTCTTATACCTAAGCAGCAACGCCCACACCTATTCACAACCATTCCCTCACGAGGAGCTTTTCAACCTCCACCACCCCCCGAACCCAACAGTGTGACCTACATACACGCGTATTACACACACATATGTATATAGCATATATATACATATAATTTATATATATATATAAATTATATGTATATATAGCGTATATATACATTTAATTTATATATATAAATTATATGTATATATGCTATATACACAATATATATATATATAAAGTATATGTATATATACGCTATATACACATATATGTATAAGGTGCGAGACAGTGACCGTGAGAGCAGTAGTTGGGAAGAAGATACATGTATCCATACATGCTTACACATACATACATATACATACACATATGTATACATGCATATATATGTATACATGCATACTTAGTTACATATCTACATATACAGTATAATCCCGTAAAACCTCTCTAAATCGACCGCCCCTGGGACCGACTTTAAGTGGTCTATTTAGGGAGGTGGTCGGGTTAGGGAGTTAGAATATGGTTACAATGGTATTGTCGGGACCCAAATAAAACGATCGATATCGGGGAGTGATCGATCTGTGGAGGTGGTCGGTTCGGGAGGTTTTATTGTATACATATATGCATATATACATATATGCACATATGTATATATATATATATATATAGTATAGTTATACGAGTCTTACCTTGGTACAGATGATGGATAACTGTTGTTTTACCGAGGTATAAGCCTCGGATAGATGTGGGCTAGGGAGAGGTAAGCACGTCCGGTACCAGCAATCTTAACCTACTTATTGAGGATAAAAAATGACTTTCAAACAATGGATACTATTACTTTACCGAAAAGGTACACCAACGGAATAGATGTGGCAGGGTGTGGCGGGAGGGCCCTAGCCCACATCTATCCGAGGCTTATACCTCGGTAAAACAACAGTTATCCATCATCTGTACCAAGGTAAGACTCGTATAACTATACTATTTTACCTCGGTAAACAGCCTCAGGCTAGCCTCAGGCTAGGGAGACCTTTACATAATTCATTTTTATCCTTAATATCATTCTTTCTTATTATTATAACATTCTAAATTTTTGTTCTCACCTATTCTTGTTAGTTGGCGAGAAGACGCTTTGCAACGCCGGTAGGCTTTTCTAGTCGTTTATTATAATGTTTTGCAAACGACTTAGCCGTCTTCCAGCCTGCATGCGCTAGTATTCTTTTCACAGAAATACCAAGCACCCGTGCCTTGGAGACCATGGCTCCTCTAGTTGAGTGGGAAGAGTATTTACTCGTATCCACTCCAGCCAATTTCAACACCGTAATTGTCCATCTGGCAAGTGTGTCTCGTGAAATCGCCTTATGTGGCTTTATAAAGCTCACTAATAGTTGTTGTGATGCACGTAAATCCTTTGTCTTGTATATATAAGCCCGTATGGCCGACACAACACATAATTTCCGATCATTCGGAAAACAGTCTAAGTGAACCGTTGATAAAGGGTCACCTAACGTGTTCGATTTAAGCAATTTTTCTAAATCAAACGTAGCTTGTTCCTTGTCTATTTCTAATCCAGTTAAGGATAAAGCAACAATCGTCTGTCCTCTGTGTCCGGTTACTAACAATAACAGGACCGCGACCTTAAAACCTAACTGTTTTATATCTAACCACGAGTTGTGAGGCCAAGCCTGAAACAACTTAAATACTATAGAAACATCCCAAAACCGACTATACTTTGGTTTTGGAGGATTCCTTTGATAAATTGAACGAAGTAAATAACAAATAACATAATGTTTTCCAACTGTTTCGCCATCAATTCTAGGTAATATAATTGATAACGCACACCTCGCCGCATTAATCGATCCAAAGGAAAGTCCTTCATCCTCTAGAGAACGAAGAAACCGAGCTACTTGTGAAATCTTTGGATTTGTTGGCTTAACTTTCATTAACAAACAATGTACACCCCATTTCTTTAAATAGGTTGTATACATTTTGACAGTTCCTGGCCTCCAGGCATCCGATACTATCCTATCCTCAGTAATTCTGTCCAATCCAAATTGCTGTAGCTGCTTCCTTAGAAAAGGAATGCCAATAGGGGCGTCGTTGACACGTCGCCGTGAACCACTAGCGGTCCGTGGTGCGTCAGATTCCCGAGTTTTCTTGGGAATCGTATACGATCTTTTGCCAGTTGTGAAACTGCTGGCAGCCAAGGTTGCGTGTCCCAATCGGGCACCACCAGTATCGCATGTGTCCCTTCCAAGCCGATTTTTCTCACTACTCGGCTGATAATGCTAAATGGTGGGAAAATATAAAAATAATTATTTTCCCAGGTAATAGCAAACGCATCTACTTTCCAAGCATCCGGTTCAGGATGCCAAGAAACATAACAGGGTAACTTGTTATTATTTCGTGATGCAAATAAGTCAACTTCAGGTGTACCCCATTTTTCACAAACGAAGTTAAACAAAGGTGTAGAGAGAGACCACTCTAAATGGTCATGGAAATTTCTACTTTTATAATCTGCAAGTGTATTTTGTGACCCTGGAATATGCGCTACAGTCAGCCAGACTTGTTGAGCCTGTGCCCAGTTCCAAATCAGTTTAGATAACTGATTGCAAGACTTTGATTTGGTTCCACCCATGTTACGAATATATGCCATGGCAGTAGTATTATCAGTTAGTATTCTAACCTGTGATTTATTTATCTTTACTAAACTACGTAAGCCCAGATAAATAGCACGCAATTCTAGTGCATTAATATAGTCTGATTTTTCATCATCAAGCCATCTACCTCCTGTTGTGACCCCATCTCGATGAGCTCCCCAACCTTCTAACGAAGCATCAGTAGTAATTACTGTATTAGGTTCCGCCATGCGGATTGGATTTGGTGAACTTGCTATATGTTGCATCCACCATCCAATATCCTGTAACCCTTCTTGCGAAATAAACATCTTTCGCTCAAAATTGCCTTTAGTTCGTGTTAACGCTAAATTTTTATCTATTTCTAGCGACTTAATATGGGCCTTCCCATATAACACAGCAGGTGCATATGATGTCATTATGCCAATAAGAACAGCAACCTGTCTAATTTTAGGCTTTGATAACTTAATAAGCTGAGTCGCTGTAGTCATAAACTTAATTAGTTTTTGTTCTGTTATCGACACTGTAAGGGACTGTGTATCCAGAATAAACCCTAAACATTTGAGTTGTTTTGTTGGTTTAAACACTGACTTTTGTTGATGTACATAAAACCCCAATTTAGTGAGTAATGCACATAAATCCAAAACTGCATTCACACAACCAATTTGTGTTGATGCTATAATAAAAGAATCATCTATGTATGGAAACATTATGTGACCCTTCCTCGCCATTACCGAGAAAACAGGTTTAAGCAATTTAGTAAATAAACGTGGCGCACAAGCTAAGCCATTCGGCATGCAGGTAAACTCATAGAGTTGGTTATCCCAAATAAATCGAAGAAATTTTCGGTATTGTTCCATTATGGGAAGCGTATAATATGCATCCTGTAAATCAACACTAGCCATCCACGCATCTGGTGTAATCAGATCTCGTGCCGTATCTAGAGAGAACATTTTAAAATGTCGATATTCCACCCTTTTATTAAGGATTGTTAAATCCAGGATCATTCGAACATCACCATTAGGCTTCGGTCTCGAGAAAATGTTTGAAATAAACTGTCCTGAACAGTGTGTCACTTTTTGTATAATTCCTTTCTCAAAGAATTTATGTACCTGTTTAGTTAGTGCTTCTCGTTCAACTGGTTGAATGTTATATGGAAAAGGTATTATACTTTGTACAGGAATTTGTGTGAAGGGAATGTGAACACCCCTAACTATTTTTAAAATTTCTTGGTCACTAGTAATTTTGTGCCACTCAGAAATATGATTACTAATATTACCAGCCACAAAGTTGCTTACAGTTTGTGTGTTTTTAGAGGCTGCAGGGACTTGTAAAGTTTGTGTTTGGACCTCTACTTGGACCCGCCCCTGGGGAAAGGTCTCGACGAGTTGAACCCTCGACCTATTGGCCGTGCGGTGTTGTCGGTCCAGCCTGGGCGAGCGCCCCGGCCCCGAAACCCTTGACCGAAGTTTGAACTCGGTCTGGTTCCTCTGGTGAACCGTCGTGGACGAAAATCCCCTCGTGACTTTTTGAAACGAGGAACTTCCTGTTTCTTCTTGCCATCCATGTTTTTGCCACTCTTGGCTGCAGTCTCTACCTCTTTATAGAGGTATTGTAGTTGACCGCCAAACATCTTGGTGTTATCTAAGGGTTTCCCTTTAATCGGCTCTGGAGCAAGATAAAGCGTAAACTCCTTCCCCTCATTATCGGTAACCTTCTTAGAGCGAGCCACTTCCTTGCCAGCATCTGTGCAAACTGACTTGAAGACATTTTCATATCTTCGAAACGACAGGTAATTACCTGCCGCCGCTAACACTGCAATGCCTTTGTCCATTGTTTAGCCAAAGTTAGCCAAGACGAGAACTTATTTTCACTCTGCATCTATTAGCCACAGGAACAATAGCTGTTAGGGTAGCCAACACTGCCTTATGCACTGTGTGCAACACATCCTCAAACCTTACGGTCATCCGTCATATTGACATCCCGATCCATTTCTTTAATGATGGAGTTGGGAACACCCTTTATGCCTGTTAACTCATCTCCTAACTTGGAGATAACCTCCGCCGGTTTGAACGTGCGAAAATGACCATTCACGGTCTCGCGCATAAGCGTAGTGGTTTTAACCCGCTTAGCCTTTGGCTTCTCCACCTTCTTAGCCACTTTAGTGCCAATGTCCGCATAGACCCCTTCATATATGGTGTCTGAGTCTGATTCCGTAGAAGTAGACTCAGTGGACGAATCAGAAGAAGAATATTTCCTCTTCCTCTTCTTCTTTTTGGACTTAGTCTTCCGCTTTTTGCGAAAACCAGTCTCTGCCCGCTCCTTGGTGAATTCATCACCCGAAGAAATCACCTGTTTCTTCTTCTTCCTCCGTTTAGGAGAAGGAGGAGGAGGAGCCTTAAGCTCCACCGCTGAGTCTGTGTCCAAGAAATCCTCATACGAATCCTCTTGGACACTCGGCCTACGCCGCTTCCGAGACACGGGCGATTTGGAAGTCAAGATGTGGCTTTCCAACCGTGCAAAGCGAGCCTCCCAATCTGGAGGCGCAGGCACATCAGGCACTGCGTCCTCGTCCGGGTCGGAGAGGATATGCGCCCGGGGCTGTGTCGACGGCCCTGCCGACAACACAGGTGAGGAGTCGTACTCCTCGTCCACTCCACTCGGAACACGCCCCTCGGCTGCTGCTGCACCGCGCTTACTCCGCTTCGTGGCCATCAGGAACTGTAAACAAAGATTTTGGTCAGTCCTGGTATATATATTTGTCACAATTTGGTTGTTTCAAACTCAATTGGACATCTGGTGGTGTTAGAGAACGTGTTTATACCGTTATAACACAGGCGTAATAAGCTAAATTTGTGCGTGGATTGTGGGTCAAACCCAAATCTTTACGCGGGGTCGGGACCAGTGTATCGGCCCGCCCATCCCTCTGTTCCGCACACTTCTCCCACCTGTGACTACTACGTCAACAAGTTGGAGAAAATGCTACGAAACTCGGAGAAACGCCTGAAAATTTTTTGTCTAGGGGAGTCTATAAAAGAAACCCAGGAGCATCTCCAACATTACTCTCTATTAGAGTACGAGAGAATTTCCACATGAGATAGGGCGAAACCCACATCTCTACCCATAGTCACACGGTGACCCGGGTGTTGACATAACCGCTAATGACCGGTTTGGTTCCTTCGAGAAACCCACTCGAGTGTTCTATCCTTGGTTGTTTATAACCAAATAACTCGTCCAAATTGGACCAACGAAAGTCTAAACTTTCCATATTGATGCTCTAATGCATCATAATTAAGCTAACCACAGTTTTTATTATACTTACTGCGTATTTGCTTGTATGTAGACTAATTTTGCCGGAGCAACCCAACGACACGTTATCCAGTCGTGAGTTGTATATGCTAATTGCTGGTACCGGACGTGCTTACCTCTCCCTAGCCTGAGGCTAGCCTGAGGCTGTTTACCGAGGTAAAATATATATATATATATATATAAGGTTTCTGCGGTTTCTGGGTCGCCTTTGTCGAAAAAGTGTCGAAGACGGTTATTGATAGAACGCTAAAGCCTAGGTCACACCTACCCGGATCAGGGACCAGACGAGCCCCGGACCGTGATCCGTGGCGATCCGGCGTGATCTGGGGGAAATTAGTCAAATCAGCCACATAATTATACAGACATTATTTTTAATTCACCAGCACCAGATATATTATATCATTTACTAAAGAAATCAATATCTAGCATGACTGACAATGTGGCGCGTCCGTTAGTGACGAGGAAGCCCGAGAGCGGTGCCACCAGTCACGTGGGTGGAGGCATAGTACAGAACAATAACCTATAATATAATAACAAGAATTCTCTTCTATGCCTTTATACTCACATAATGCGTTATAGATCGGACACATTGGTTTTGTTGAGAGGGGAAGGGGGGGGGGGGGCTAAACAAGACAAAACAAAAACAGAACAAAAACTTCCCTAAAATCAGAGAGAGGCCAACTCTCTGCGCATTACCAACTATCTGATACGCGGACGTCTGTCTCGTTCC
Organism: Branchipolynoe longqiensis; assembly: GCA_030323885.1. Lineage (NCBI taxonomy): Eukaryota > Metazoa > Annelida > Polychaeta > Phyllodocida > Polynoidae > Branchipolynoe > Branchipolynoe longqiensis. The sequence goes on along the minus strand of JASIRB010003496.1, from coordinate 55,950 downwards.
CAGAAGGCCTAGGGAGGCGAGATGGTTTCACACAGGTGGAACGAAGCAGTAAGCCGACAGGTGTCGCACTATGTTACACGGAGGCACCCACTCCCTCCAGCACCTGACGATGTGGTGTGTGGTAGGAGGTCGTTTGTCTGAGCACAACGCATGCGCACTCTCCTATAGACACACGGAGTGTATAGACACATTGCGTGAATAGACACATTTAGTGTATATACACATTTAGTGCATAGACACATTTAGTGTATAGACACATTGAATATATAGGCACATTGATTGAATAAACGCATTGAGTGCACATACACATTGCATGCATAGATACATTTAGTGCATAGACACCCTGTACGAAGACACAGTGTATGTGCAGACACACTGGGTGCATAGACAAGTGTTAGACACAATGAGTGTATAGGTAGATTGAGTGCATAGACACATTGAGTCTCTGGGCACATAGCCATATTGTATGCATAGACACATTGGTGACAGACACATTGTATGAATAGACACATTGAGTGCATAGACACATTGAGTACATAGACACATTGAGTGCATAGGCATACTGAGTGCATATACATATTCAGTGTAGACACATGGCGTTCATAGACACATTGAGTGCATAGACACATTGAATGCATAGACACATTGAGTGCATAGGCATACTGAGAGCATATATATATTCAGTGTAGACACATGGCGTTCATAGACACATTGAGTGCATAGACACATTGAATGCATAGACACATTGAGTGTATAGGCATACTGAGTGCATATACACATTCAGTGTAGACACATGGCGTTCATAGACACATTGAGTACATAGATACATTGAATGCATAGACACATTGAGTGTATAGGCATATTGAGTGAATATACACATTCAGTGTACACACATGGCTTTCATAGACACATTGAGTGCATAGACACATTGAGTGTATAGGCATATTGAGTGCATATACACATCCAGTGTAGACACATGGCATTCATAGACACATTGAGTGCATATACACATTGAGTGCATAGACACATTGATAGTATAGGCATACTGAGTGCAGACACATTCAGTGTACACACATGGTGTTCATAGACACATTGAGTACATGTATACACATTGGGTGCATATACAGATTCAGTGAATAGACACATTGAGTATCGATTAGGTAAGTTATTGGTTTGACTCGGAGATTGAAACCCACTACCTCTCTCGTGGAAATCCAGCCAGCAGTCTTTTCAATTCGGCCGGTGGTAATTAAGTCAAATCAGCCACATAATTATACACATATCATTTTTAATTCACCAGCGCCAGATATATTACCTCATTTACTAAAAGAAATCAATATCCAGGAAAAATCTATCACTAGATGTACATTAAAGGGTGCATTCCTTACACGCGGCATGCGGTATGCGAATGCGACAAAAAATCGAAACGCCTTGAAGTCTATGGGCTACATTTCTTACACGCGGTATGCGAATGCAAATGCGTCAAACCGATCGGTCCCTGTAGCGATCGGTGTGGCATGCGGTATGCGGCACGCGGTGTGCGAATAGAAACATCAGTCGCACTTGTCCATTAGTTATAGAGGAGGAGAGGCGACTGAGCATTACGGAACGGTCACGCACAAGGCTTCTGAGTGGAAACATATGGTAGTGGTGGTGGTGGGGGTTCGGGATGGGTTCGGGTTGGTAAAAATGCTACCAGAGCCACAAAAATATGAATACTTATCTATAATTTGGTAATTATAAAGGTAGGAACCCCCTGTGACGTACAAAGAGGTACATAGATATAAATGCAATATTAGGTCATATACAGTGCAGTATTGAGTATACTTGTTTATTTTTATTTTTTAAATATAGCCAGTCGTGTGCCGCATGCCGCATGCCATGTGTAAGGAATCACGCCATTCGCATGCCACATACCGCGTGTAAGGAATGCCCGCTTAAATCATAAGATTAACATTAGTGCAATAACTTACACTGTTGTATTCTAAGAGGGTTCAAAAGTGCATTTTTTCAGTGCTTCAATGGAAGCATTGGATATGCACACACAAAAACAAAAATATAATGAGTAGATATAATTCAATGTCTGTCACTTTGAACATGACCAAACTGATCCATTCAATTCTATTCTATTGATTTCTATGAAAGATGACACCCATCTGCTTTGTTTTACCGACCAGGGTCATTGCGAAGTGTGAATCACGTGACAGTGACGTAGCTGTGCAGCGTGTCTATAGACAATAATGATAATGGAAATGTGAGGGGAATGCGCACACAAAAATATATCATTTCAGTCCATCTCTTATAGGAAACTAGAAATTGGAATTATACATTTTTTTAAACTAAATTTGAAAATTGATGATACAAAAAATTTAATTTGAAAATTGATCCATTCAGTTTCAACGACCAATCCTCCATGTGGTGACTGGAGGGAGAGTACAGCCCCCCTCCCCCCCCCCCCCAACACACACACATCCGCACTGGGATTTAATTTATTACACATTTTAAACATGCAAAATTACCCAAATGTCGGAAAATTATGAAGAAGAAAGAACATGGTTGTTGGAACTTTACGTCCTGGCAACATGTAAGGTCATATCAGGACGGGTACCGACTTGTGACAGTACGCACTCATGGTGACTTTATAGTGCTGTCCACGGGGAGACCAGGCCAGGCCAACAGCACCATGGCCCGATATCTCACTCAGTCACATTGTCCATGTTGCCGGAAACATGCATAATTCACAAACCCTGAGTACGGGCTTGATATGAGTAGCACCATAGAGACCGTTCGTAGCGCGCGTCGCTATGTACAAAGTTAACTTCCGGTAGTAGATTCAAAGGCTTGTCCAGTCCTTACCTGGCCACCGTCGTCGACGGATCAATTGAGCAAGAAACGAAATTGTGTTGTGATCGACAGACATGCCTAAGACAAATAAGGTAAAGAGTGTAGTGGGATGATATTCAAGAGCCTTACTGGATTCAATGGATCGTTCCGAGGAGTCAAGTGCAGCAAATAACAGATGTAAAAGGGTCGAGCGTACAGTGTCATCGTCCCGTCTTGGTATGGCCGATTTAGAGTCGTCCTCACCAATTCCATCTACTTCAAGGCGCAAAAGTGTTACATTGGAGGATCTTGCATTGCTGTTGGATACCAAGTTGGCAGAGGCGCAGGCGCCATTATTATCACGGTTACAAAGTTTGGAGTGCACGAGGAATGGCGGCCAATTGCGTATCGACCGGTTGTCGAGCGAGCCGGATGTTATGTTTGATGACGTCACATCGGCCGAGGAGGCATCCGTTGTGGCCACAACAAAGGAGTCGCCTGTTCACACGAGCCAACCATCCAGGCACAGAAGCGCTCTACGCATGACAAAAGGTAGTGTACAAGTTGATTCTACTAGTAACGCTCGTAAAAGAAGAGCAGATGATGAACTATTTAGTGACAGTGATGATGGGAGTGATGATTCGGTGATGATGCATGAGTTGATTCGGTTGACAAGGAAACGGGCAAAACATTCTAAAACTCTTAAACTGCTTCCGCATAAATACGTAATTGTTGCTTTATTGATAGGGTACCTCTGTTTGCTAAGACAGTCCAATTTGTTTTACTCCGAGGTGACGGGTGGTGACGGTCACATGCTGCTCGGTAGAGACATCAAGGCACACGACACTCATCTGACAATCACGGTCAGAACCACAAAGACCACGCACAAGCCTGAGGACGCATACAGCATCGACCTGCCGGCAGGGTCGAACCACAGATTCTGTCCGCTACGCGCGTGGAACAAGTACAGCAGTCTAAATACGACGCATGAGGGCGCTCCAGCGTTCATGTTGAAAAATGGTCATCCGCTGACTGCGACAGTGTTTAACAAGTGCATGCAAACAGCACTGAAAGCATGTGGACTTCCTTGGTGGCCGCTAGTGACTGGCCACAGCCTATGGCGCGGGGGAGCCCAAGAATACGCACGAGTGGGCATGCCTATAGAGTCCATAAAAACAGTCGGTAGATGGAAATCAAATAGTGTGTTCAATTATGTAAATAAAAATGTTTTATAGGGAGGAACCATTATCTCTCGTGTCCCAATTTGGCTGAGAGATTATGGCTCCTATGTCCCTGATGTGAAAGTGCTGAATGCTATGATTGCGCGAATGTGTGTGAGTGTGCCAGATGTGAGCTGAACGTGTGACCGTGATCTGCCCGAGCTGATGCCTCATGTCTTCTTTTCAAGTTCCTTCGAGTGAAATTGTACAGAATCTTCAGATATGTCTCATATATCATCCGATAGCTTATGATAGTAAAATCATAGATATGACCTGCACATAAGTAATGAAATAATGTAATAGTAAAATGACATAATAGCTGACCTGCATATAAGTAATGACCATTAGTGCAAATGAGAAAGACACAGGTTGTACTGCCTGTTGAAGTTAGAGTAATCATAATAGCTAAATAGCCTAATTGTACTATTGGGAATAGCTACTGCATATATGTTCACAAAGGTGTAGGAACAAGGCTGCTGTGAAAATTTATTATGCCTGAGTAATAAATTTATTAGCCCAAAAAGAATTATCTGTGTCTGGTTTTGAATTGTCCATGTTGCCGGAAACATGCATAATTCACAAACCCTGACTACGGGCTTGATATGAGTAGCACCATAGATACCGTTCGTAGCGCGCGTCGCTATGTACAAAGTTAACTTCCGGTAGTAGATTCAAAGGCTTGTCCAGTCCTTACCTGGCCACCGTCGTCGACGGATCAATTGAGCAAGAAACGAAATTGTCCATCCCACCCACCCAACTTAACTGTTTACTGCAGGGCTGAGAGATTATGGCTCCTATGTCCCTGATGTGAAAGTGCTGAATGCTATGATTGCGCGAATGTGTGTGAGTGTGCCAGATGTGAGCTGAACGTGTGACCGTGATCTGCCCGAGCTGATGCCTCATGTCTTCTTTTCAAGTTCCTTCGAGTGAAATTGTACAGTATCTTCAGATATGTCTCATATATCATCCGATAGCTTATGATAGTAAAATCATAGATATGACTTGCACATAAGTAATGAAATAATGTAATAGTAAAATGACATAATAGCTGACCTGCATATAAGTAATGACCATTAGTGCAAATGAGAAAGACACAGGTTGTACTGCCTGATGAAGTTAGAGTAATCATAATAGCTAAATAGCCCAATTGTACTATTGGGAATAGCTACTGCATATATGTTCACAAAGGTGTAGGAACAAGGCTGCTGTGAAAATTTATTATGCCTGAGTAATAAATTTATTAGCCCAAAAAGAATTATCTGTGTCTGGTTTTGAATTATCCTGATACTGTGCTTACCAGTCATTGTCCTATCCTAGTAATGCCGAACAGCAGGCTAGGGAGTGTCGAGTATCAATTGTGTAAGTCATTGACCAGACGGGATGGCCGAATGAGTTAGAGCGTCCGCACACATGTTGGTAGGTCATGGGTTCGAACCCTGGCCGAGTCAAACCAATGACTTAAAAATTGATACTTGTTGCTTCCTAGCCTGGTGCTCGACATTATTAGGATAGGGCAAGGACTGGTTGGCTCAGTGTCAGGAAAATATGACTGAGTGGGATATCAGGTCATGGTGGTCGTGGTCTGGTCTTCCAGTGGGGCAGCACTATAAAGTCGCCATGAGTGCGCACTGTCACAAGTCGGTACCGTCCTGATATGACCTTAGATGTCGCTAGGACGTAAAACAACAAACAAACAAACATTGGCTTGACTGGGCTGGGTTTTGAATTCCGTACCTTCCGCACGGGAAGCCTACGCTCTGACGATTCAGTCACCCCGTCCAGTCAAGTAATGTTCTGTTGGTCATCTTATGTTCCCCTTAATGCTCTACTAGGTAATATTAACCTCAATAAAACATAATGAATTAATTGAGTAATTACATACTTAATAAGCCAAACACATCAAAGTAAAATCAGAACGAGTTCAGATAATCCCTTAAAGGTCCAGTCACGCCTTACCGGACTGGGGAACCGGACACTGTCCGGTGAAATACGGCAATGTCCGGTACCCATTCGGCGGTGTCCGGTGGTGTCCGGTACAAGTTTTGAACATGCACAAAACTTCTACCGGACACCGCCGGACTGACGTGTCCGGTTGGTGTCCGTTTTGTCCGGTTCATGTCCGGTACCGATCAGTTACATGTCCGGTATCCATCCGTTACGTGTCCGGTTCTCGTCCGGTACATGTACGGTACTTGTCCGGAGGCCGGCGACAATTGACCCAATTACGCTCCATTTCGGTACATTTCGATACATTTTGTCACCAGGCAGCACCGGACTAGACAATTCTTTGTCCGGTTCATGTCCGTTGCTCAATCTTAAAGACCTGGTCATCGGATTTTAATCAACACTGTATTTTTAACTTGACTTTTCGCTATATCTTAAAGTTGCACAGTCCAATGGTTTTGAATTTTTGTATTTTTTCTGAGATAAATATATTAGATCGATCACTACGATCTACTTTACATTAATTCAAAGTTACTTTTATTTTAAATGGTAAACTTTTGAGATATTTTGAGTGCAAACATGGAAAATTAGTTTTGGCAAGCTTGCTAAAACTCTGACACCATAGACTTCTGCAGTAACATGGTATATTAAATTGACTCAGCATTGCCTTCTACGCAGAAAGAAATGTTTAATAAGTGCATCAGTATCTAACTTAAATATGTAAAATCAAATCTAGATAATTGGTTTGGTTTTGAAAATTTTATATTTCATCGGCCTATGCAGCTTTAACAAAACACTAAAATCCGGGAAATATTAACCGTGGTATTGCATTTAGAACTACTAAGAATAGTTCTAACAGCTGAGAGGGTTGGCTGGTTGTTGGAGTTTTACATCTGGGCACCATCTAAGGTAATATCAGGACGGGAACCCACTAGTGACAGCGTCCCGTCATGGTGACTTTATAGTGCTGCCCCACTGGGAAATGGCTACGCTCTGAACACTTTTTGTTTTGTTTTATTATTTGGTAAATATGTTTATTCTGCTGAATAAGTCTTTTGTCACTGCCGAAGCACTGGTCTTCCGGCCATTTTTCAATTCAGGGTTATTTACACAAAAGGTATAAAATCAACATAATAACACCACGCCTGATTCTCCTCATGCGCCCCCCCCCCCCACCACCACCACCCTCCCACAATCCCCTAAATGTTACGACAGTTTATCTGTGTAAACCATATCATGCCCTCCTTTTAGGACAGAAAACACATCAATAAGTCGACGCAACGTCAGTTCCAATTGCTGCACACCGTGGCAGTAACCATAGTAACCAGCCTTTGTAACAGACACACGGACACACGGACACACACCAAACCATCACCTGTAGGCTACACCGTGCACCCCCCCCCCCCCTCTCACCCCACCCCACCCATCTACACACACCACTGGAGCAGCATACAGTGGCACACCACACCCACACACGCGATACACAGACGCGGTGTGTGATACACGTTGTGACGTCATATCCGGTGTGTTTGTGCGAGCTGCGCCATTGTTGATGTCACACCGACTTATTTACGGAAACCCTCGACCCCCCCCCCCCCTCCTACCTGTTACTGCAGAAACCTGTGGTGTCAGACTTTTGGCATGCCTCCCAAACAAATTTGGCATGTTTGCACTTCAAATATCTCAATAGTTAGCTATTTAAAAACACAGTTACTTAAAACTAAAGTAAGGTAGATTATAACGATCACCCTAATATGTTTATATCAGAAAATGATAGAAACTCAAAACCCATCGGACTATGCAACTTTAAAATTGCAGTCCAATAGTTTTGAGTTTCTGTCATTTCTGGAGATAAATATATTCGGTTTAATTGTTATAATCTACCTCACTTAATCGTGACGTAAATTTTAGCTTAAATCGCAAACTTTGGAGATATTATTAATTCCATCCATAAGAAAGATGAGGACAAAACAGGGTTAATGGATCGAGCCTAAGACTCTGGCTGGCCCTAAAGACCTACCGTTACATTTTTATTGAGCAAATCGGAGGCGAAGTGGGCCGGTAGAAGGGGGGGGGGAGCGCCCCCTGGAGGCCGGGAGGAAAAGCAGGGGCCCTGCTTGCAGGCAGACCTCCAGCTCTCCAGGCTGCACCCCCACCTCCGGTACCCCGACTACAGAAGAACATATCAACCAGGGAGTATACAGGAGTGGAAGTAGGTAAGAACAGTATTAAGAGAAGACAGGATAATTACATACATGAATAATATTTGCATAATAGGTTTATACCTCACGATATTTGAAGTGAAAATATGCCAAATTAATGTTGGCATGTGGATCAAAATTCTGACAAAAAAAGGCTTCAGCAGCAACAGGCTATAATAAATTAGCATAGTATATTCCCTTATTTAATAAGCGCACTTGTATCTAACTTGGATATCAAATTTAAATAAGAGTTTTGGTTCAGAAAATGTTATGCGTTAAGCCCCTGTCACACTTCACTGGATCGAGGAAACGGATTGAAATGGAGCAAAGTCTGTTGATATCTGGCAAAGTCTGGTTTGTGTCCATTGCATATCCGTTGATATCCGTTGATATCCGGCCTGATCCGTTACAAGCTTTGAGCATGCACAAAACTTGTAACGGATTGCCCCGGACTGACGTGTTCGGTTATTATCTGTTACTGTCCGTTCCCTTCCGTTTCGTCCATTACATATCCATTACACGTCCATTGCCATTCATTATAGTTCGTTTTGTATACTTAATTGTCTGTTGATCGTTAGATATGTTATCAACCATTACGTCTGTTACCGTCCGTTACATAATCGATACATTTCAAGTCTGAATCACAGCGGATTAGAATATTTGTCCGGGTCTGTCCGTATCCTAATCCGGTAAAGTGTGACAGGGCCTTAAATCAGACCATGCAAACATGCTTAGCAACAGCTCTACCGATTCCCGCCATCCCTTTCCTGAATAGCTTATCGTGATGACAGTAATAGTAATCATAGTAGTAGTACTAGTAGTGGTAATAGTAGTAGTTTGTTTGTTTGTTGTTGCTTTACGTCCTACCAACATCTAAGGTCATATCAGTACGGGTACTGACTTGTCACAGTGCACACTCATGGCGACTTTATAGTGCTGCCCCACTGGAAGACCAGGCTGCCAGCACAATGACCTGATATCCCACTCAGTCACATTATCCTGACACTGAGCCAACCAGTCCTTGCCCTATCCTAATAATGCTGAGTGCCAGGCTAGGAAGCAACAAGTATACATTTTTAAGTCATTGGTTTGACTCGACACACCCACACCCACACACACACCTACCCACGCACACACACCCAGACACACCCACCACACATACCCACCAACCACCCACCACACACACACACACATACACCCACACCCATGCGCACACATTCACCCACACCTACCCACCCACACACACACACCCACCACACACACACACCCACCACACCCACCCACACACATACACCAACCCACACACACCCACACCTACCCCCCCACACACACCCATATCCACACACACACACACTCACACACACCTACTCCAGTACCACCACCACGACGGGCGGGCCGGCAGGTTCCTATCCCAACTCACGCGCTGTGGTGCGAGAGTTGGGTTCCACCTCCGAGACTTGAGTTGCGCGCGTGCGCGTTGTGGTGGGAGCGTGCTGCGTCCCGCACACAGCAACAATGGGCGCGACAAAAAAAAAAAGGCCATCAAAATCGACCTCACTCTTATTTAAATTTAACACCGTTTGTGACAACAGAACTATCGCCCGTAGCGAATGGAGGAAAGTGCCGCCTAGTGTGGGGTGTGGGGGTGTGGGGATGTGGGGGTGGGGGGGAGAGGGAGGTGGAGGCGGTGGAAAGTAGTAGTATGGTGGTGGTGGATAGGTGACGGGGTGGCGATGGGGACGTGATGGGAGGGTGAAGGGAGGGTGAAGGGAGGGTGATGGGAGGGTGATGGGAGGGTGATGGGAGGGTGATGGAAGGGTGATGGGAAGGTGATGGGAGGGTGATGCGAAGGTGATGGGAGGGTGATGGGAAGGTGATGGGAAGGTGATGGGAGGGTGATGGAAGGTGATGGGAGGGTGATGGGAGGGTGATGGGAGGGTGATGGGAGGGTGATGGAAGGAGGTGGAAGTTGATGGGAGGGTGATGGGAAGGTGAGTGGTTTATGGTGGTGGTGGAAGTGGTGTGGTGTGGAATGAGGTGGTGTGATGTGGAGGGAAGATATGTGGTGTAGCATGGAGATGTGGTGTGGTGTGGTGTGAGGTGATGTGGTGTGAGTTGCTGTGGACTGAGGTGGTGTGGAGGGAATTGGTGTGGTGTGGAGGGATGAGGTCGGGTGTGGAGAGAGGTGGTGTCATGTGGAGCGATGAGGTGTGGTGTGGAGAGAGGTGGTGTGGAGGGAGGTGGTGTGGTGTGGATGGAGGTGGTGTGGATGGGTGTGTGTGGTGTGGAGGGAGGTGGTGTGGTGTGGAGGGGGTGGTGTGGTGTGGAGGGAGGTGGTGTGGTGTGGAGCGATGAGGTGTGGTGTGGAGGGAGGTGGTCTGGTGTGGAGGGAGGTGGTGTGGTGTGCAGGGAGGTGGTGTGGAGGAGGTGAAGGCGAGAATCCTTGGTTTATTGTTCCTTTGTCGCACACCTAGGTTTGTCTTATATCCAAGCACTGACTGGAGACAGAGCGCGCTGAGGTCGACTTTATAGTGCTGCCATAAAGTGATACAAAGTCATCCAGCACCATGACCACACATTATTCCACACTGATCACAACCAGTCATGTCCCTACCCTAGTAACACCGAGCGCCAGGCACGATAGCAACAACTATCATTACTTTGTTAATCAGGGATGATAATGGTTTCAGACACACACACAAAAAAACGGAAATCAAGGCGAGATTATTATCCCGACGGCAAAACCATTTACACATATATCAAAAATGCTCCCAGGCTGTGAAAAAAACACCCTGGAAATCTGCTTAAAAACGGAAAATATATCATCCCACTCCCAATTTATCCGATGACCTCCCGGACGGGAATCGGGGGCCCTATCCGCTCAACCATCCCGGCTGGCTTGGCAGACGACAAACGGGTCCGTCGCCGGCACAATGGGCAGGACAAGCAGCCGGCTTGCTTACACGTGTGCACACTTACAGGCGCATGCGCGCAAACACGCACTATTTTATTAGCGTCAGGCTCAACTGCTCGCAGGTAGTGATCAGGTGTCCCTTCACCAGCCACAGACAATGGCAGATTGCTCCGCGCCGCACTTCAAAGAGCGCCACCTCGCGCACGGGCAGCAAACAAAAGGTGGGTCAAGAAATGAAGCCCCTCTATCGGCAAGTGGGGGTGGAGTGTGATCAGGGGCTGGGGAGAACAAAGGGCATGTGGGGATTGGTGAGGGATGGGGTAGGTGGGGATAAGCGATAGTGTGTGTGTGATAGGTGGGGGTAGGTGGAGATTAGGTGGGGGGGGTAGGTAAGGGTAGGTGGGGGTAAGTGGAGGTATTGTGTGGTATTTTTGGGGCAGGTGTTGGGATAGGTGTTGGGGCAGGTGTTGGGGCAGGTGTTGGGGTAGGCGTTGGGGTAGGCATTGTGGGTAGGTGTTGGGGTAGGAGTTGGGGTAGGCATCGGGGTAGGAGTTGGGGTAGGAGTTGGGGTAGGTTTTGGGGTAGGTGTTGGGGTAGGTGTTGGGGTAGGAGGTGGGGTAGGCGTTGGGGAAGGTGTTGGGGAAGGTGTTGGGGTAGGTGTTGGGGAAGGTGTTGGGGTAGGTGTTGGGGTAGGTGTTGGGTCGGTGTGGGGGTGAGTGGGGTAGGTGTGAGGATAGGTGTGGCAGTAGGTGTGGGGAATGCACAGTTCCCCCGGCGGATTTCTCGTTAACTACAGCAATGCTATCAGTGACGATATAATGCTTGGGTACACATAGACGTACAGACAGGTGCGATCTGCTGGTATGGATTCAAACATTTCTCCAGACACTCCTACCATATGCCCACGCCCCAGCTCTGGCTGTATTGACATTGCTGTCCACTTCCGGTGACCTTTGATGAGACGCTGTCACGTGACACGGCTGGGCGACAGGTGAGACTGGCGGGGCGGGGTGGGATGTCCTGACGACGCACTGGTCACGGCCATACGGGGCGGGGCGGGGCGGGGCGGGGCGGGGCGGGGCGGGGCGGGGCGGGGCGGGGCGGGGCGGGGCGAGGCGGGGCGGGGCGGGGCGGGGTTATGACTTATAAATGTTGCGAGGATGCAAAGCACAAACAAACAAACAATCTCATTGCAGGTCAGCTCTGTGGGTGACGGGGTAGTTGATGAGCTGTTGGGGTTTGTTTGTTTGTTGAGGTTTTACATCCTAGCAACATCTATGGTCATATCAGAGCGGGTACCGACTTGTGCCAGTGCATGCTCACCGCAACTTTATACCACTGCCTCATTGGGAGATCAGCCCGCCAGCATCAGGACCCGATACCCCACTCAGTCACATTATCCAAATAGTAATACTGAGCTAACCAGTCCTTGCGCTATCCTATCAATGCCAAGCGTCAGCCTAAGTAGCGACAAATATCAATTTTATAAGTCATTGAATTGACTCGACAGGGAACCGAACTCCCGATCTCCCGCATGCGAGCCCGCGTCATTGGTTTGACTCAGCCTGGGAGTGGGGGAGTGGAGGAGTGGAGGAGTGGGGGGTTTGAGGAGGGTTGAGGGGGGGGGACGTGGGGGGGGGGGGGGGGGGGGGACGGTTAGGATGAGACTAGGAAACATACAGTCCCAGTGCATGTCGGCGCCCTCAGATACTGGCTGTTGCAAAGACGCGCGTGTTTGGCAGCGAATGCCGAATGGCAGGCAGGACATATGGATGCGATTGTCTGCCTTTCCGTGTGGATCTCAGCCAACCGGATATGGATCTGCGCACTGCGGGAACGCGGCTGGCGGGACGCTGGTGGAGCTAGCTGCCCGTATATGTGTAGAAACCAATCTGACAACAGGGGGACAGACAGAGCGGGCACGTCATGGAATCTCACACAGTCGACTGTTTGTGTCTACCCATATGCATGCAAACACACACACACACATATATATAACGCATACATGTGCAGGAGTCTGCACTGACCTCTCAGGCAAGAAACCACATAGACAGGTAGGCATGGGTAGTGTGTTGATATCAGGGAGCCTAGGTGGTGTAATGGTTAGCACACTGGCCCGGAATGCAAAGAGATGTGGGTTCGAGTCCCACCTTAGGCACAATATTTCCCATTTCCATCACCCCCATGACACTGGTCCTGTAACCAGGATCCTGTACAAGCTATGCGCTGTATGGTTGTTGAACATACCCTGTGTATGTATGTGTAAGTGCATTGCCTGTATGAATGTAATTGTAAGCATTAAATGACCATTTAAAAGACTTACAATTCCAGGGGGAGGAGTGTAGTAGTCTGCACTGACCTCTCAGGCAAGTAACCACATAGACAGGTAGGCATCGGTAATGTGTTGATATCAGGGAGCCTAGGTGGTGTAATGGTTAGTACACTGGCCCGGAATGCAAAGAGATATGGGTTCGAGTCCCGCTCTAGGCACAATATTTTCTATTTCCATCACCCCCATGACAGATGTATGTGTTTTTAATTTATTTAATCCACGCCTCCATGTCGTACATAATATATATATTGTTATTAGTCATTGCACAACAGAAAAATAGGAAGTGGATTGAGTGGACACTCTGGCTGGCCGTAAAAGACCTACCGTCTATATTAAACAAAAAGTCAGACACTCCGCCACAGAGAACACCACACAATATGTAGGATATTGGTGGCTGTATATATTTTCACTTCAAGGACTTCCTGTGAACATTAGTCACATGAGCACAGAATAGTTATAAAATAGCGGCAGCTAGTAGAACAGAGATTGGTCTCCTTTTCTTAAACTTAAAGAGGTTAGGAGTTGAAAACCCGAGATAAAAATCTAATTGTAGGAATTGGTGTGTGTGTGTAAGTATTTTCACTTGGACTTCCTGTGAACCTTAGTCAAATGATCACACAATAGTTATAAAATGGCGGCGGTTAGTAGAACACAGATTGGTCTCCTTTTCTTAAACTGAAAGAGGCTAAGTGTTGAAAACCCGAGATAAAATCAATTTGGCATATGTAGGAATTGGTGTGTGTATATAAGTATTTTCACTTGGACTTCCTGTGAACCTTAGTCACATGATCACAACACAGTTACAAAATGGCGCCTTGGAGAACCACAATTCTGTGTCTTTTCAATTGACTGATCCCACATTCACCTCCCCCCAATGTGTTGCTACCTTGTCGTGGTGGGGAGGCTTGTGTGCTTCCATGACCATGAGAGCTATACCGGCGGGGGCTAACCCCCTGGCAGGTTTAACCAAGCCAGGCAGGACTCATGGTAGAGGACAGACTAAGAGCAGCAACTGGTCCTCCAGGTTGGGGGTTGGGCGTGGGGCCAACAACCACACCCCGGAAAAAGAACAACATTTCAGAATCATGAACAAGAAACTCAAGGCCAAGGACCGGGAAAACTGGAGAGCCCTTCTTCGTGGCCTATGCCCAAAGTTGGGCGGTAGGCGACACGTTCATCTACGACACGGCTGAGGAGGTGTTTGTGTGGATGGGCACTGACACCTCAACGGGCAAAGAAGAAGAAGATCCCACATTCGCGCCATCTTATTGGAAAACGGAAGTAGTTGAACTACCTGATCCTAGAAAAAACCAAAGCAATCCCATGGTTTATTGTTGCGTGCCTCAATCCAAAAGTGGAGAAGGTCGTGACCGCATTATTCCAATCCCTTTTCATGTATTTCCGAACGAAGATACAGGCAAAGAAAGATTCCTAGCATGAATGACAAAAATTAGAGAAATTGCAGATCTCTCAGCAGTGTGTGGAGAAAATGTGACAGTAATTACAGCTGTGCTGGTACGCGGTTGTCTCTGCATTTAGTTTCTCAGCATTTAGTGCAATTGCACATCTCTCAGCACAGACCTCAATTGCATTCGAAAGCGAGGCTACTT
Source organism: Branchipolynoe longqiensis (assembly GCA_030323885.1). NCBI lineage: Eukaryota > Metazoa > Annelida > Polychaeta > Phyllodocida > Polynoidae > Branchipolynoe > Branchipolynoe longqiensis. Next base: position 40,906 of record JASIRB010003496.1, on the reverse strand, counting down.
GCACTCGACGCTGGCACCCCACAAGTGTCAGATCGGTCAATGGTGAACTCTCAATCCCAAAAGGGAGAGGGAACGCTTGCATAAGCAACTGTGCTTTACGCGGCAAAATCAATATGGCGGCAGGACAGGCTTCCCTTGAATATATTCTGGTGATATAGCAATATATACGCACAGCGTTGTGGGACGAGTATTACTGAGGTTTTCAGTGTTGTGTGAATGTATATTCAGTGCCACCTATTGTCATAGGGGGGTGGGAAGGGGAGGGGGAGGGGGCAGGGGCAGGGGGATGGGGGATGGAAGGGGAAGGGGGAGATGGTGTTTTTTCTTTCTCTGAATGTACACGGGAATAACTAGAGCAGGTGGGAAACGTAATAACTATGTAACAATGTCACTATGTAACCATGTAACCATTAACCATGTCACTATGCAAACAGGTCACCATGTCAATATCTAACCATGCAACTATCACTATGTAACTATGTAATAACTATGCAACCATGTAAATATGTCACAATATAACCAGGTAAGTATGTCACTATGTAACCATGTAAATATGTAACCGTGTAACTATGTCATCATGTAGCCATTAACTATGTCACTATGTAGCCATGCCACTGTGTAACCATATCACTATGTAGCCATGTCACGATGTAACCATGTAACTATGTCACAACACAATCATGTTACTATGTAACAATGTCAAAATGTAACTATGTAACTTAACAATGTCACTATGTAACCATGTAATTATGTAACTATGTAACCATGTAATTATATAACTACATGTGACCAGACGGGTTGGCCGAATGATTTAGAGCGTCCGTCTCCCGTGTTGGTAGATCGTGGGTTCGAACCATGGTCGAGTCAAACCGATGACTTAAAAATGTACACTTCCTAGCCTGGCAGTCGGCATTATCAGGATAGGGCAAGGACTGGTTGGCTCAGTGTCAGAATAATGTGACTGAGTGGGATATTAGGTCATGGTGCTGGCGGCCTGGTCTCCCAGTGGGGCAGTACTATAATGTCGCCATGAGTGCGCACTGTCACAAGTCGGTACCCGTCCTGATATGACCTTAGATGTTGATAGGATGTAAAACAACAACACACACTGTAACTATGTCACTATGTAACCATGCGTGTATATAACTATGTCACTATGTAATTATGTAACTATGTAACCATGTAATTATGTAACTATGTAACCATGCAGCTATGTAACTATTTCATTAAGTAATCGTGTAATCATGCCACTATGTAACCATGTAACTATGTCACTATGTAACCATGTAATTATGTAACTATCTAACCATGTAACCATGTCACTATGTAACCATTTGTAGTGGTCTGCACTGACCTCTCAGGCAAGTAACCACATAGACAGGTAGGCGTGGGGAGTGTATTGATATCAGGGAGCCTAGGTGGTGTAATGGTTAGCACACTGGCCCGGAATGCAAAGAGATGTGGGTTCGAGTCCCGCTCTAGGCGCAGTATTTCCCATTTTCATCACCCCCACGACACTGGTTACCGTGATCAGGATCCTGTACAAGCTTTGTGCTGTATGGTTGTTGAACCTACCCTGTGTATGTATGTGTTAGTGCATTGCCTGTATGTATGTAATTGTAAGAATTACAAGACTTACAATTCCAGGGGGACGAGTGTAGTGGTCTGCACTGACCTCTCAGGCAAGTATCCACATAGACAGGTAGGCGTGGGTAGTGTGGTTATATCAGGGAGCCTAGGTGGTGTAATGGTTAGCACACTGGCCCGGAATGCAAAGAGATGTGGGTTCGAGTCCCGCTCTAGGCGCAATATTTCCCATTTTCATCACCCCCACGACACATTTAACCATGAAATTATGTAACTATGTCATGATGTAACCATGTAACTATGTAACCATGTAACCAGGAGACTGTCACGATGTAACCATGTCACTATGTAACCATGTAATTATGTAACCATGTCACTATGTAACCATGTAAGTATGTAGCTATGTCACTATGCAACCACGTAATTATGTAACTATGTCACTATGTGACCATGTAACTATGTCACTATGTAACCATGTAACCATGTAATTATGTAGCTATGTCACTATGTAACCACATAACTATCTAACTATGTCACTATGTAGCCATGTCACCATGTCACTATGTAACCCTGTAACTATGTACATCACCTGAGCTGAGCCTCTATCTCCATCCCAGCAACAGTAACACTAACAGTAACACTGAACTGCTACATAAACTTGACATTGTCTGTGTCGAGGTGCAGCTGCACAGTATACAAAAAGAGAATGTCACCATTATGACACGTGTATACCCCACGGTCTGCGCTACCAGAAACACAAAGACCATCGGCCACACTGCATTTCAACACACACACACACTCACACACTCACCGTTAGCCACACCACATTGCTTCATACACACCCAAACACCCTTAGCCACAATCTATTTGTTTACGCACAAACACCCACAGCCACGCCACATTAACAATACTACATTTCTTCACACACACACTCTTGGTCACACTGTATTTCTTTAGAAAGATAATAAAGAGAAAACTATCACAATAAAACCGTTATCCGCACACTTACACGCAACAATCATCACACGCACACACACGCCCGTACGCACACACGCCCGTGCGCGCACACACAAACGCACACACACACACACACACACACACACGCGCGCGCGCGCGCACGACGAGTGTGCCCTAGTCCCTTGCCCGCACTATTAACGGCCACAATTTGTCTCAATATTTGCCCGAATGTGTCATCACCAATGAAAATGGAAATGTGGTAGGGGCGATGGTCACAGTGCGGAAGCTGGGGAGCCCAGGAGCGGGGAGCCGGGAGCCGGGAGTGTGGTAGTGTGGGAGTGTGGGAGCGGGGAACCCAGAGCCAAGAACCGAGAGCCGAGAGCCGGGAGCCGGGGAACCGGGAGGCGGGGAGCGGGAGGCGGGAAACCGGGAGGCGGGGAACCGGGAGGCGGGGAACCGGGAGGCGGGGAGCCGGGAGGCGGGGAGCGGGAGCCGGAAGCCAAGAGCCGGGGACCCGGGGAGTTAAGGAGCGGGCATCCGGGGAGCGGGGAGCCAGGCAGCGGGGAGCTGGGAGCGGGAAGCCGGGGAACCGGGGAGCGGGCAGACGTTCAACGGGCACCCGGGGAGCGGGTATTGAGGACACCGGGAGCCGGGGAGCCAGGGCGGCCGGGGAGCCGAGGAGCCGGGGAGCGGTTGGGGTTGCGGTGAGCCGCTATGAATACGCCGGCCTATTATACAACACGCCGGCTAAGCACCCTCGCCCGCCCGCCCCCCCCCCCCCCCGCCCGCCCGTAACATACTCATTTGTTGCAATGTGGGCGATAATGGGAGATATGACGCCAATTTCTGGGTGGCGCCACGCCGCGGAGGTCGGGTTAAACAGCATCTTGAACTTTGTTCTGGGAGGGCCGAGCGCTCGTCCGTAAATCAATGTCGGCCGCCGTGAAAACCGATGCCCGCTGCGCCCCCTTTGCCATGGCAACCCCATCTGTTAATTTTCGCCTTTTCGCGCCGAGCGGTGCTGCCCCCTGATGAGCGCGTCGATAAGCGGACATGAGGTATCACGCCGCTGATTCGGCCCTTACCGCGCCCGGCGCCGTCCCACAGGGTGCGCATGCGCGCGCAGGGACCGAGGGGCAACGGTGGGGGAGGAGTGGAGGAGGGGGGTGGGGGAGAGGATGCGTCGAAGGGTGGGGGAGGTTTATGAGCGATGGCCAGCGATAGCGGTAACTAAGGGGTGTGGTCAGAGGGGTGGGGGTGGGGAGTGGGGGGTGGAGGTGGAGGTGGAGGTGGAGATGGTGTCGGTAATGGCTCAAACTGACGGCCAATAGTATTAGTAGTAAGTAGGCGAGGCGGGTAGGGGCAGGCTTACAATAACATATATAATATATTCAATATGTAAATATATATATATACAGTATAACCCCGTTAAACCAAACTTGAACTTGAAGGGGCCCTAGAAATTTGTTTGGATTAACCAATCATTGGTTTAACCGAGCTTTGGCTTTGACTTTGACTTGGCTTTGGCAAAAACGCAGGTGCATTACGAATGCAATATACAATACATGTGGATACTTTGATTATTGTTTTTTTAATGTATATACAGTATAACCCAGTTCAACCAAGCTCAGTTAAACCAAACTATCGATTAATCTAAACTTGTTTCGGCCACACGGAAAAATACTACTATTTATCATATAAAAAAGTCTCAGATGACCTTATAACCACATGAAATTTGGTTTAATCATATCGGAAGTGGCCTGAGGCCCGACAATTTTGTCGGGATTAACCGATGGTTAAATCAAACTAAGATAGTAATTCTTATACAGCATATATAAGTATATGTAATTATATTGTATCATATATGTGTATATATGTGAATATATAATTTTATATGTATAACAGTACCTCACAAATATACTTTTACTACATGGGTAAAGGCTGCATTCCATATACGCGTAATGCGTAATGCGTTACGCGTTATGCGTTATGCGAATGCCAGCATTCCATATACGCGTAATGCGTATTGCGTTATGCGTTATGCAGTGAAGTATATAAAAAGTGTATAAAAGTGTGTGTGACTCTGTGTCTCTGTGTGTGTCTCTATGTGTGTGTCTGTGTCTCCGTGTCTCTGTGTGTGTCTCTGTCTGTGTCTGTGTGTGTGTGACTCTGTGTCTGTGTGTGTGTCTCTATGTGTGTGTCTGTGTCTCTGTGTCTCTGACAAAGAGACACACAGAGACACATATCCACACACAGACACACACAGAGACACACACAGAGACACACAGAGACACAGATACACACACAGAGACACAACACAGAGACACACACACAGAGACACACACACAGAGACACACACAGACACAGATACACACACACAGACACAGATACACACACAGAGACACACATAGACACACACAGAGACACAACACAGAGACACACACAGAGACACACCCACACAGACACACACAGACACACACAGAGACACAGATACACACACAGAGACACACACAGACACAAAGACACACACACAGAAACACAGAGACACACATAGAGACACATAGATACACACACAGACACACACACATCAACAGAGACACAAAGACACAGAGACACACACAGACACAGAGACACAACACAGAGACACACACAGAGACACACACAGAGACACACACATACACACAGAGAGACACACACAGAGACACACACAGACACAGATACACACACATATACAAACACACAGACACAGAGACACAACACAGAGACACACACAGAGACACACACACAGAGACACACACACACAGACACACACACACACAGACACACACACAGAGACACAGATACCCACACAGAGACACACACACACAGAATGGGACGGTCCAAACATGGCTCAGTTTAGCTTGCTTAGAGGGATGTTAGGACCGTCCCAAATATGAAGACTGCTTCCTAACAGGTCCGCCGCATACACCTACATGTTTGCACCGGCTGTCCGTAATTATCAGTCGCCTCCTCCAGCCTTATATCAATGGACAAATGCGACTGATGCTTTTCTGTTCACACCACCTTGTCCCGGCTGTCCGTAATTATCAGTCGCCTCCTCCAGCCTTATATCAATGGACAAATGCGACTGATGATTTTCTATTCGCACCACCTTGAAGAGTGCTTCCTAACAGGTCCGCCGCATAAACCTACATGTTTGCACCGTCCCATTCTTCATATTTCTCATGAAGACCGTAATTATCAGTCGCCTCCTCCAGCCTTATATCAATGGACAAATGCGACTGATGCTTTTCTGTTCACACCACCTTGTCCCGGCTGTCCGTAATTATCAGTCGCCTCCTCCAGCCTTATATCAATGGACAAATGCGACTGATGATTTTCTATTCGCACCACCTTGAAGAGTGCTTCCTAACAGGTCCGCCGCATAAACCTACATGTTTGCACCGTCCCATTCTTCATATTTCTCATGAAGACCGTAATTATCAGTCGCCTCCTCCAGCCTTATATCAATGGACAAATGCGACTGATGCTTTTCTGTTCGCACCACCTTGTCCCGGCTGTCCGTAATTATCAGTCGCCTCCTCCAGCCTTATATCAATGGACAAATGCGACTGATGCTTTTCTATTCGCACCACCTTTACACATTACGCATTACGCACCGATCGCTACATGGAGCGATCGGGATAATGGATTTTATTCGCATTCGCATTCGCATTACGCATTACGCGTATATGGAATGTAGCTCATAGGTTTCAAGGCGTTTCGATTTTTTGTCGCATTCGCATTCGCATTCGCATTACGCATTACGCGTATATGGAATGCGCCCTTAAGGCGTGGCTGGTTTGATGTCCATGGATATTTTAGAATATTCCGATATTATTCAGCTCAGTAAGACCCTCAACCTCCCACCCACTCACACAGACACAGTCACACATGCACACACACACACTCACTCACACACACACTTACTCACACTCACTCAAACACACACACACACTCAGGCACACCAACACACTCACGCTCACACACAGACTCAAGCACACACTCACACACACGCTCACACACACTCACGCACCCCAACACACTCACACATGCACACACACTCACACACTCCCACACACACACCACACTCACTCACATACACACACATGCTCACACACACACTTACTCACACTCATTCAATCAAACACACACACTCACACACACCAACACACTCACATGCACACTCAAACACACACTCAGACACACACTCACACTCATGCACAACAACACACTCACACACACACTCACACACAGTCACACACTCGCGCACACACACTAACACACACACTCACACTCACACACACACTCTCACACACACGGTGCTCCGGTGAATGGGAACGCGCTGAATCACCTGATACTTGTTACCCGAACTATTTAAGTGCACGGGCAATTATTGCCTGTATTGAGTAAACAACTTCTACCTGAATGTGGGTAGGCAACTCAAGTATGCAATATTAACTGCACCAGACTGGGTGGGGAGGGGTGGAGGGGTGGGATGGGTGGGTGTATGTGTGTGAGTGCATGTGTGTATGTGTGAGTGTGTATGAGTGAGTGTGCATGGGTGTGTGAGTGTGTGCATGGGTGTGTGTGAGTGTGTGCATGGATGAGTGTGTGTGTATGTGTGTGTGAGTGAGTGAGTGCATGTGTGTATGTGCGTGAGTGTGTGTGTGAGAGTGAGTGTGTGCATGGGTGTGTGAGTGTGTGCATCTTATGGATGAGTGTGTTTATGTGTGTGAGTGTGTGCATGGATGAGTGTGTGTATGTGTGTGAGTGCATGTGAGTGTATGGGTGTATGTGTGTGAGCATGTGAGTATGTGTGTGAGTATGTGTGAGTATGTGTGAGTATGTGTGAGTGTGTGTAAGTATGTGTGTGAGCGACTATGTGAGTGAGTGTGTGTGCATGAGTGTGTGTGTGTATGTGTGAGTGTGTGTGCTTGGGTGTGTGCATGTATGTGTGAGTGTGTGGGAGGGGGTAAGTGTGTGCGAGTACGTGTCCGTGTGTGTTCCAAAACCCAACATAAACAAACACAGGCACATACAATTCTCTCCATCTTTATATGTATATAATATACATACATACATGTATGTATATACATTGATTGCTGGTTGCTTTACACCTATACATATAATATATATATATTCATATATATATATATATATATATATAGATATATATATATACATATATATATATTAGTAAAACCTCTTTAAATCGACCGACCTTGGGACCGACTTTAAGAGGTCGATTTAGGGAGGTTTGGGGAGTTATAATATGGTTATAATAGGCCATCCTCCTTACACAGAGGAGGATGGCTCAGGCTAGCGCATCTTTCGGCCGACTACGCCAGAGACTCTGGAACAACCACCATGTGTCCATTCGTGTCAAAGGTAAGATCTACCGCGCAATCGTGCTATCCACCCTACTATACGGAGCCGAGGCCTGGACAGTGTACAGACAGCTGGTGAAAAAGCTGCATGCCTTCATGATGCGACATCTGCGTTCAATCATGAGGCTAACCTGGAAGGACAAAGTGACGAATAAGGAAATACTCGAACGGATGGGGCTGCCCTCTATGGAAGATCTTCTGATCAAAAAGAATCTCCGGTGGACTGGACACCTCATGAGGATGTCATCAGACAGGCTACCAAAGCAGATCCCCTATTCTCAACTGTCTTCTGGCTAGAGGGATACAATCAAGAGAAACCTGAAGCTGAGAGACATTAAGACCGACTCATGGACGCAACTCTCACAGCAGAGAGCTAAATGGAGAGCGGCAGTCAAGTAATGAAAGCAGTCTTTGTCGCATCGCTACCGACAGCATGATGATGATGAATATGGTTACAATGCTATTGTTGGGACCCAAATAAAGCATGGAGGTGGTTGGTTAGGGAGGTTATATATATGCACACTATGCCGCTCTGCCTGCCTGCATTTCGAACTGTATTTTCCTCTTCCTCTCTCTGTCTCTCTCTGTCTCCGTCTCTCTCTGTCTCTCTCTCCCCACCGAGGCCAACCAAACGATTGACGAGACCCAGCGAGCTCACGTTCAATTTAAATTTCCCTCGGCATATTTTATACGCGATGAATCACAATTCTCTACATTGGGGTGCGCTTGCCTCAGTGTGTGTGTGTGTGTGTGTGTGTGTGTGTGTGTGTGTGTGTGTGTGTGTGTGTGTGTGTGTGTGTTGAGGTGTGTGTGTGTGTGTCTGTGAGCAGTCATGTGAGTAGAACGGTGGGGGTGGGGGAGGTGATGAGTTAATTTTGTCGTCGTAGGATATGAGCAGGTCATGGAGGGTGTATATGCAAATTGATATACAAGCAGGTCATGCATGATGTATATGCAAATTGATATATGAGCAGGTCAAATATGGTGTATATGCAAATTGATATGCGAGCAGGTCATGCATGACATATATATAAATTGATATACGAGCATGGCATGCATGATGTATATGCAAATTGATATATGAGTAGGTCATGCATACTGTATATGCAAATTGATATATGAGCAGGTCATGTACAGTGTATATGCAAATTGATATATGAGCAGGTCATGCACAATCTGCTTGCATGACGCATGCCCGATATGTATGCAAAGTAAGTAAGTGGCACACAAGTTGATCATGCACAACATTGCTTGATAGTCATGCATCGTGTATATGTGTAAAGTAAGTGGCATACGATGCACACCTATATGCAAACTGACATATGAGTAGATCATGTAAACTGTTTGCTTGAGTCATGCATGATGTATATGCAAAATAAGTTAGATATGAGCAAGTCATGCACACACTGTTTGTTTGAGATGGTCATGTATGCTTGATATATTTGCAAAATAAGGAACATACGAGCAGGCGATCCACACATGGATTACTTGAGAGGGCCATGCGTAAATGCAATGTAAATGGCATAAGGGCAGAAAGAGAGGAGGGGGAGGAGGAGGGGGAGGAGCCGGAGGAGAAGGAAGAGGAGGAGGAAAGAGAGAGAAGAAGAACCGGGGAAAAAAGCGAATGGATAGAAGGAACAAGGAACAGAAGAAACGAATGAGCAGGAAGAGGGAGGAGAAGAAGAAGAGGGGAAAGAAGAGAAGGAAGAAAAGGAACAGAAAGAAGGAAAGAAAGACAGACAGAAAGAAAGAAAGAAAGAAAGAAAGAAAGAAAGTGAACTGCGGGGTGGTCGTCGGTAGGTATGCGAACAAGCCATGTGACCCACACAATTTCTGAATATATCACGTGACCTCATGATTTCGGATTATCGTGTGCCCTTAGCGGGGTGACCTTCGACTGTGACACAGAGAGCTGTTCCACCTCCCCGTCCCCGTCCCCTCCCCTCACTTCCCCTCCCCTCTTCGCCTTCCTCATATCCCCCTCTGCCTTCCCGTGCCATCGGGGGCGGTAGCCGAATCGGCAGAGTGCGGGCCTCACGTGCGAGAGATCGGGAGTTCGGTTCCCGGTCGAATCTAACCAATGACTTATCAAATTTATACTTGTCACTTCCTAGCCTGGTGCTCGGCATTAATAGGATAAGGCAAGGACTGGTTAGCTCAGTGTCAGGATAAGGTGACTGAGTGGGATATCAGGTCATGGTGCTGGCAGCCTGATTTCTCAGTGGGGGCAGCACTATAAAGTTGCCATGAGTGCACACTGTCATAAGTCGGTACCCTTCCTGATATGACATTAGATGTTGCTAGGATGTAAAACTTCAACAACCAACCAACCAACCCTTCCCTGCCCCCACCCCACACTCGCACCCACACACCCCCACAATGCCCCTGTCACCCCCACCCCCACCCCGACAAGACGTAGGCGCTCCTGTGCGCAGCGGGGCGTGACGGTCCGGTACCGGGAAGGGGGGGGGGGCGCTGCGGGGGGCGAGCACCGGGGCGGGGATGATGGAGGGCCGCGGGCCGGGGGCCGAGGAAGCCGGGGCTCGAGGCTCACGGGCGCATTACCCCGACGCTGCCCCCAGCTGCTCCCGGCGCCGCCGCCCCGGGACCCCCGGCCATATGGCACGGGGCCGCGGGGCCGAACCCCGGCCTCCCCGAAGGCCGGCGGCGGGTGGCGCGCGCCGGGTCGCAGCGCTCATTGGCCATGCAGCGCCAGCCCTCGGAGTCGTGTCCGCCGGCCACCAGCGGGGCCCTCTGAGGTCTCACAATGAACAATCCGCCGGGCGCTGACACTCCGGCCCCGGCCATCAACAGTCTCCTGTTTAAATCACAGATTCGGGCCGCGGGTAGGGGCGGGGCGGGGGGGGGGGATTGAGTGAGGAGGGGGGCGGGAGGGGAGGGGGATGGAAGTGGAAGGAGGAGGGAGAGGGGAGAGGGGGAGACGGGGACGGGATAGGGGGGGGGGGGCGGGAGAGGGGAAGGGGAGAGAGGGTGAAGGGAGAGAGGAGAGGGGGGAGAGGGGCAAGGGGAGGGGAGTGAAGGGGAATTGAGACGGGAGGGGAGGTGAAAGGGGGTAGGGTAGGGGAGACGGGGGTGGGAGGGGGAAGTGGAAGGGGGGAAGGAGAAGGGAGAGGGGGGCGGAGAGGTGGGAGAGGGGAAGGGAGGTGGAAAGGAGAGGGGAGAGGGGCAAGGGGAGGGGAGGGGTTTGAGTAGGGGGAGTGAAGATAGTAATCCCTCATTCCACATAAAATAGACGTCAGAGATCTATCTGTACAGCTACCCATCCAAGAAACACTATTAACATGTGCGCCCTAAAACCCCATACAAAGATGTATAAACAGGCAATGAAGATGCTGATTCATGCCGACGAATGCACGCTACATGTGACCAATGCACGCTACATGTGACCAATGCACGCTACATGTGACCAACTTACTTGACGGTACCGGGCGCAATGGCCAAATCGAGCAGAAGGTCGGGAGTTTGAATCCTGGTCAAGTCAAACCAATGACTCACAAAATAGATACTTGTCACGACCTAACAATACGGTAAAATTCTGCCACCATAGGCTTCAACAGTAACGGGTTCTATTATATTAACTTAGTACAGTATAACCCCGTTAAACCAAACTTGAAGGGACCCTAGAAATCTGTTTGGATTAACCGATCATTGGTTTAACCAAGCTTTGGCTTCGACTTTGACTTGGCTTTGGCAAAAATGCAGGTGCATTATGAATGTAATATACAATGTATGTGGACATTTTGATTATTGCTATTCATGTATGTACAGTAAAACCCATTTAAACCAAGCTCGGTTAAACCAAAATATCGGTTAATACAAACTTTTTTTGTTGGCCCGGCAAAATACTACCATTTATCATATAAACAAGTCGGTGGGGTCTCAGATGACCTTATAACCACATGAAAGTTTGGTTTAACCATTCCAGAAGTAGTCTGTGGTCCGACAATTTTGTTTGGATTAACCGATAATTTTGATTAACCGACTTTGGCTTAACCAACTTTTCTATATGATAAATGGTAGTATTTTGCCAGGCCGCCAAAAAAAAAGTTTGGATTAACCCATTGTTTGGTTTAACCGAGCTTGGTTTAACGGGGTTATACTGCATATCTTTCTACGCAGCAACACATGCTTAATAAGTGCACCGGTATGGAAGTTAGCTATGTGGGATCAATTCTAGGTTATTGTTGTCGTTTTGAAAATGTTGTGCTTTTAACGGACAGTGGGTGCAGGCTTCAAGGTACACATACACATCCCATCCATGTGAATTTCTGTTTGGTGATTTCGGCGCCAGTTAACAAAGTCTGGCTGCACTCACTTAAGTGTCATTTCTCGTGATCTACACCTGGCCTGGACAGTTCACCAAGAGTCACGCTCACATGGGCGCGCAGCCAAAGACCCTATAAATGTATAATACTAAGACGGCTCACTCAGCCTGTACTGTGTAATCAAAATGATCAAACCCACCACTTGGTGCGCTGGCTGTTCTCTTGGTTAAACAGGTGCTATATTATATGTATAAATGTATATATGAATGTGAAATATGTGTGATGATGGTGATGATGATGATGATGATGATGGTGATGATGATGTATATTTGTTCATAGCAATTTCAGATTGATGTGTATTCATACTTATCTATCTCATGTATAACATAATTGTATGTGCTTACATGTGAAACACCAACCAGCAGCTGGGCTGATCAAACCCACCACAAGGTGACACTGCAAAATTTACATTACCATGGGAGAGATAGGGAGTGAGCCGTCTTAGTATTATAGGGTCTTTGACGCAGCTCTTTCAAATGGCACAAGTTCACAACAAACACGAGGCATTCTGCAATTGCGACCAGACGGAATGCTCGAATGAGTTGAGCATCCGTCTCCCACTTCGAACCCTGGTCGAGTCAAACCAATGACGTAAAAATGTATAATTGTCACTTCCTAGCCAGGCATCCAACATTATTAGCATAGGGCAAGGACGGGTTGGCTCAGTATTAGGATAATGTGACTGAGTGGGATATAAAGGTCATGGTGCTGGTGGCCTTGTCTCCCAGTGAGGCAGAACTATAAAGTCACCACGAGTGCATGCTGTATACAAGTCGGTACCCTGTCCTGATATGACCTTAGATGTTGCCAGATGTAAAACTCCAACAACCAACCAACCATTTTTGCAATTGCCAAATATAATATAGCGGGCTTACTTGCGTTATCATCAACCCGTTCATTCGCATAAGAACCCCTCCACCCCACACCCACCCGCACACTTACACACACACACACTTACACACACACACACACAAAGACCCACATGTCTACGCGCACACACATACTTCTGCTACCCCCGGCGCCGTCTCCGCAGTCCAAAATCAATGACACAAAGTGAAAACTGTGCCCTGTTCCTTTTAGGGGCGGCGGGCGGCGAGAGGCGGGCCGAGGCGGGCCGAGGGGGGACGAGGAGGCGGGACGAGGAGGCGGTGCGAGGCGGGTCGAGGCTGGACGAGGCGGGGCGAGGCGGTCGGGGACGCGGAAGGGATTATGGCGGGGCAGTGTGAGGGGGCGCTCCGGGAGAAGTAGGCCGAGATTTGTACGCCAAATATATATATTTGGTGTACAACCGATATATATATATATGTATATATATACATATAATATATATAATAATATATATATATATATATATATATATATATATGTGTGTGTGTAGGTGTGTGTGTGTATGTATATAAATATATGTGACATACTTCGTACATGATAAGTTATATACGAGCTGTGGTATAGCATTATTTTAGCAACAGTACGGCAACAAGTGAAAGGCTAATAACTGTAATATCACAACCAGCGAAATGCTAATAAAACAAGGGGTGAAAGGTGAATGCAACAAATAGCAAAAGGCGAGTACAGCAAATAGCAAAAGGCGAGTACAGAAAATAGCAAAAGGTGAGTACAACAAATAGCAAAAGGCGAGTACAGCAAATAGCAAAAGGAGAGTACAACAAATAGCAAAAGGAGAGTACAACAAATAGCAAAAGGTGAGTACAACAAATAGCAAAAGGCAAGTACAGAAAATAGCAAAAGGCGAGTACAGCAAATAGCAAAAGGTGAGTACAACAAATAGCAAAAGGCGAGTACAGCAAATAGCAAAAGGAGAGTACAACAAATAGCAAAAGGCGAGTACAACAAATAGCAAAAGGCGAGTACAGAAAATAGCAAAAGGCGAGTACAACAAATAGCAAAAGGTGAGTAGAGCAAATAGCAAAGGTGAGTACAGCAAATAGCAAAAGGCAAGTACAGCAAATAGCAAAAGGCGAGTACAGAAAATAGCAAAAGGCGAGTACAGCAAATAGCAAAAGGAGAGTACAACAAATAGCAAAAGGTGAGTACAGCAAATAGCAAAAGGTGACTACAGCAAATAGCAAAAGGTGAGTACAACAAATAGCAAAAGACGAGTACAGCAACACGCAAAAGGCTAATATTATAACAACCAGTGAAAAGCAAGTACAACACCGAGCGAAAGGTGTAGCGCAATAAACAGCAAAAGGCGAGTACAACAACCAGCGAACACTGCATTTGTACGACCTTCCCGCTGAGGTTGTACGACGAACATTTCTGATGTGTACTGCTCGCCGTGAATATGGCCTATGCTGCCGCCACGGCGAAAAGCAACCACGAACCAACCAACTCGGTACTGAACATGTATTAGAAAACGAGAAGTTCCCTGCTGCAAAGCGACTTCTCTCTATACTACTGACTGCGAAAGGAGTAATGTGCCTGCGCGCAAAAGTGTGCGCAAAAGTAAATTTATACAGTGAAGCCTCTCTAACCGACCACCTCCACAGATCGACCACTCCCCTATATCGATCGCTTTATTTGGGTTACAAACGATCGCCCATACAATACCATTGTATTTGTAACGATTTTTTTGTTGTTAAACTCCCTAAACCCACCACCTCCCTAAATGGACCATTTAAAGTCGGTCCCATGATCGGTCGATTTAGACAGGTTTTAATGTACACACAAACAGTAACATATTACACGGTGCCTGCGGGTGTCTGATGTCAAAATACGTGCTCCCCTCCCCCCAACACCCCACAAAGGATTGCCGCTGTCAATTGTCATCATTTGTTTGGCCTCATTTCCACGTTTAAAAGATTAATTAAATTTCAACGGATTTTTTCTTCTTCTTCTGGATGCATATCTAACATGTAATAAATTATCCATAGATATAATTTTTAAAACATCTACACATGCAACTACCACCACACACCACATTAACCATTTTTCTTATCTTTTATTATAGTTTTAAATCTTGTTGTGATTGATTAGAAAAGAAGTCATATTAATAGGGTTTTTAAACAAAATTCCAACAATCTTTTAAAGTACATTTTATAAATAAGGAGATTATATAAGAAACATAGTTAAAGTTGCATAGTCCGGCGGTTTTGTGTTTCTGTCATTTTTCTGAGATAAATATATTAAATTGATTGTTATAATCTACCTTACTCTAGTTTGAAGTAACTTTTATTTTAAATGGCTAACCTTTGATATATTTGAAAGGCAAGCATGGCAAATTAGTTTTGGCAAGCTTGCCAAAACTCCATAGGCTTCAGCAGTAACAGGTTATATTAAATTGACTGAGTATTCCTGCCCATGTGGCAACAAATGCTTAATAAGTGTGTCAGTATCTACATTAGATATGTAGAATCAAATCTAGATAATTATTTTGGCTTCGACAATTTGATGCTCCATCGGACTATGTAGCTTTAACAAATATAGTAGTGATTGATGTAAAAATAATAGGCAAGGCACATTAAATTAATAAGGTTAATTTATTTAAGTACTTTTTATATGTAATGAGATTATATTTAAGGAAAATGCTTAAGGACACCCTTCCTAAAATTACCACTTTATAGATGAAACCCCCTCACCTTTGACACGGAACAAGTACGGAACCCTTATTCAATAAGCTGGCTCTGGTACACCCTGGTCAGAACGAACATCCCCCATCCAGGCGGCCTTCCTGCTTCTACCCAAGTCGTCGTCAACTGCTTCAGGACTGGCTACCGCCGTTGGATTGATGTCCCCAACCTCCAGCGCTGTCCCTGCGGAACTAAGATCTTCAATGTGGCCCACATACTCGCCTCATGTGGCGCCGTCAACAGATCTGCCATCAGTGACTTCATGGAGGCCGCTGACCGCTAACTCAGCGACAATAGGGCTGCTCTGGCTATCCTCTCCAGGATTTCCAAGTCATCCTGGAACGCACTTGCTCGCTTCTACCGCCAGAACACAGACATCATCAACACTGTCGGTCGCCCAGACCATGACACTGAGGACTAGCAGGCCCCACCTCATCGCCATAGCTGACTTGACACCACTACCAACTCACCACTAATTTTCACTAACAACAAACAGGTAACCCCCACCCACTGCCTACCTAATCCCATCCTCACTTCAGTTCTTCCTCTGGCCTTAGCCGGACTTACTGTGCATACCAGTGAATCTGGAGGGACTGAAGTTTGGATAGTGGTCGAGTCAAACCAATGACTTATAAAATAGGTACCTGTTGCTGCTTGGCTCTTGGCGTTATGAGATCAGGACAGGGACTGGGCGCACATTGTCAGGATAATGTGACTGTATGGGACATCAGATCATGGTGCCGGTGGCCTGATTTCCCAGTGGGGCAGCACTATAAAGTCACCATGAGTGCGCGCTGTCACAAGTCGGTGCACGTCCTGGTATGGCCTAGGGTCTTACTGGGGTGTAAAACTACACCAACCACCCAGCCTCCCACAGCCCTCTCGGAAGACTGTGGTAGGGCTCTTGGGCTGCCTTTTTCCTTCCTTCCCCCCCCCTCCTCCCTCCCCCCCCCCCCCCAATTCCTCTGATCACCACCCATCGGAAGCCAACTCCCGACCACATGGGACTGCTTTCAGCAGTGCCCATTCAGTGCTGCAGATTTGTAGCCTTCAGCTCACCAATGCGACTGAAAACTCCCCAAAAACAAAAACGTGTGGGTTGAGAGCGGAAATATAAAAGTCACACTAATAATACTACAAAACTATCAGAGGTAAGAATTCATAGTCTAATCGGCCACAGTGGCCGAATCATTACAGCGGGGGCCTCGCGTGCTGAAGGTCCAGAGTTTAGTTCCCGGTCGAGTCAAACCAATGACTTATTCAATTTATACTTGTCGCTTCCTAGCCTGGCTCTCGGCATTTATAGGAAAGTACAAATACTGGTTAGCTCATTGTCAGGATAATGTGACTGAGTGGGATATCGGGTCATGGTGCCAGAGCCTGATTTCCCACAGGGCAGCACTATAAAGTCATCATGAGTGCACAGTCATAAGTCGGTACCCATCCTGACATGACATTAGATGTTGCCAGGACGTAAAACCCCAACAACTAACCAATCTAATCTAAAGTCGCCATGAGCGCGCACTGTCACAAGTCGGTGGTACCCGTCCTGATTTGACCTTAGATGTTGCCAGGAGGTAAAACCAACATAATCTAATTGTACCCGCTCTACTCTAGCGTCGGTAGCCGGTGTGATAATGACCCTGGCGGTGGCGCCCCCTGTCGGTGACCCCTTTGTCTCCCCCACTGGTTGTCGCTTTGCGGTTGACCGTTCCCTGCCGAGATCTCGTCTGGTTAATTACACCGACTACTGCGCCCCCGGCAGCATGTGGCCAACACCGGAACTACGAGTTCGGCTGTTGGAAGGCAACACGCTTGAAGTACAACACTGTGAAGGAGTGAATGGCCGACTGATTGCACAAGGCATTCCACCCCCCCCCCCCCCCTGGAGTGCCCCCCTAAGCAAAATCGTAACCCCGGGCATAATAACTGTAGTAGCAAATCACTGGTTTGAGACTAGTAGATTTTTTTCTTAAAAGTGAGAACAGTTAATGCAAGTGTACAAAAAAAAAAAAAAGGATATCATTTGCTGATCACATAAGAGGACTTCAAAATGGTGAGATTATGAAAGTGAGTGAATGAGTTACTGAGTAGATAAGTGAGTGAATGAGTGAGTAAATGACTTGATTGTGTGAGTGAATGTATATGAATAGGTGAGTGAGGATGTGGGCGATTGACTGAAAGTGAGGAAGTGAGTGAGTGTGTGTGAGTGAGTGTGTGAGTGGGTGGGTGTGAGTGAGTGTGTGAGTGGGTGGGTGTGAGTGAGTGTGTGAGTGAGTGTAGGTGGGTGTGGGTGTTTACTGGGTCAGTGAGTGCGAGTGTGACTGAATGAATGTGTGTCCATGTGTGAGTGTGTTGAGTCAGTGAGTGTGTGTTGAGTGGGTCAGTGAGTGGGTGAATGAATGAGTGAGTGTGTGTGTATGAGTAGTTCAGTGAACGGGTCAATGAGTGCGTGAGTGAGTGTGTGTGTTTACTGGGTAAGTGAGTGTGATTGAGTGCATGAGTGTCGATAGGTGAGTGAATCAGCGTGTGAGTGTGTTGAGTGACGCAGTCAGTGAGTGTGTGTCAGTGTGAGTGTGTGTGTTAAGTGGGTTAGTGAGTGAGTGAGTGAGTGTGTGAGTGAGTAAGTGAGTGAGTGTGGGTGTGTTTACTGGGTCAGTGAGTGTGAGTGAGTGCATGTATGTCGATAGGTCAGCGAGTGTGTGTCAGTGAGAGTGGGTGGGTTGAGTGGGTTAGTGAGTGAGTGAGTGTTTGTGAGTAGGGCAGTGAACGGGTCAATGAGTGAGTGAGTGAGCGAATGAGTGAGCGAGCGAATGAGTGAGTGACCGAATGAGTGAGTGACTGAGGTGACTGAGTGAGTAATTTGGGGTTTACGCCCGAGCAACACCTAAGGTCAAATCAGGATGGGGCTACAGGAGGTAGCCACTGTACTTGACATGCCTTTGCCCGGCACCAGGCCGAGATGTGTATAGGCCTAATATATAATATATTGACACTTTGGGAACATTAACCAGTGATTATCAACAATTGGGGAAATTCGCAAAATCGCGAAGATCTTTCAAATTTCTCGGTGGCCAAATCAGTAAGCCTTGCCGTACGGAAGGTGGTGAATTTAAATCCTAGCCGAGTCAAACCAATGCCTTACTAAATGTATACTTGTCGCTACCTAGCCTCGCACTCTGAATTACCAGCATAGGGCAAGGACTGGTTAGCTCAGTATCAGGATAATATAACTGAGTTGCTTGCTTGGGGTGGTTTGTAACATTACGACGGTTACTGGTTGCAGAACTGCAACATTAGAGAGAGGCTCCAATAAATCGGCCCAATCTTTGGTTGAAGATTAATCTTCAGTAGGGGCGGTTGTAGAAGCTGGGGACATCTTTACAATGTTGTAACGGCCAAGCGTTGGGGCGGCCCCGAATCTCTTCGGTCCGGCGGTAGATGAGCACTTGTATCCAGCAGACAGCAGCAAGGGTTTCGAAGAAGGGCGGCTAAAGATGGGTGCAGCGGTGGTTCCAGCAACGAG
The DNA here is from genome assembly GCA_030323885.1 of Branchipolynoe longqiensis. Taxonomy (NCBI): domain Eukaryota; kingdom Metazoa; phylum Annelida; class Polychaeta; order Phyllodocida; family Polynoidae; genus Branchipolynoe; species Branchipolynoe longqiensis. The sequence goes on along the minus strand of JASIRB010003496.1, from coordinate 21,471 downwards.
AACAAAGCGAGAGAAAACGTAAAGGTACAGGGCCCCATCCAAGCATAGAACTCCCCTGGTCAGGGTGAGGAGTATGAGGAGAAAAAAAACCGGTAGAGTCTAGGAAAGAGAAACGAGGAGAGTTGAGTCAAAGGTCCGTGTCTATTTGCTCTATGGTGACCAGCCAGCGAGCCAAAGACACAGACAGAGTAAGAGTAGAAAGTGAAATGCCGGCGGGCTCCCCCTCCTGGAACTGTTTTCAGACATATCAAGGAGGAGCAAGGACAGTGGAGAGGCGATAGAGAGAGGTGTGGACGAAGTGGCGTCCGGATAGCAAGTGTAACTGAGTTGGGAATTGGATCATGGTGTCAGCAGCTTGGTTTGCCAGTGGGCAGCACTATAAAAAACAGAAGTCGGTACCCTTCCTGATATTACTCTAGCTGTTGCCAGGACTTAAAAACCTGACAAACAAAACATCATATTCAAAATATAAGTCATATATAAAGAATCATGATACAAAATATCATCCCATGTGAACATATACATGAACACGCAAAATATCAGCCCAGAATAATCAGTTTTGGTTAATGATGACACAGAGACAAAACAAAACAACCAAATGGATATATACTGGGATATAACAGTCAAATCGTAAATAGCCAGGCTCCACTCACAACAAGAACCAGACTAATCTAAATAGGCAAATGTGTTTAATCGCAACCAGATACACCTAAATTAACTGGGTTCTTTGTTTGCTAGTTTTGTGGTTTTACATCTTAGCAACATCTGAGGACACACCAGGACACCAGGGCGGTTACCACACTCATGGTGATTTTATAGTGCTGTCCTGCCGGCACCAGGGCTAGCGTCAATCACTATGACAACGAGACAAATATAAATAATCAGAGCTATAGGGAGAGAGTCGTTGTTGTTTGTTGTTGTTTAACGTCCTAGCAACATATAAGGTTATATCAGGATGGGTACCAACTTGTGTCAGTGTGCACTCATGGCAACTTTATAGTGCTGCCCCACTACTGAGAGACCAGGCCACCAGCACCATGACCTGATATCCCACTCAGTCAGATTATCCTGACACTGAACCAACCAGTCCTTGCCCTATCCTAATAATGACGAGGGCCTGGCTAGGAAGCGACAAGTATCAACTTTTAAGTCATTGGTTTGACTGAACCAGGGTTCGAACCAACACCGGAGACGGATGCTCTGACTCAGTCGGCCATCACGTCTGGTTATAGGGAGGGGAGAGAGAGAGGAGAGAGAGAGATGGAGAGAGAGAAAGATGGAAAGAGAGATGGAGAGAGAGAAAGAGAAAGAAAAAGAGAGATGTAGAGAGAAAGAGAAAGAAAAAGGGAGAAAGGTAGAGAGAAAGAGAGAAAGAAATATAGAAAGGAAGAAAGAAAGAAACAGAGAGAAAGAGAGGAAGAGAGAAATAGAGAAGAGAAAGAGAAAGAAAGGGAGAAAGAGAAAGAGAGAGACGAGAAGAGAGAGAGAGAGAGAGAGAGAGAGAGAGAGAGAGAGAGAGAGAGAGAGAGAGAGAGGGAATTCCCACAAATCTCCCCATCTATTGAAAACAAGACGTAGTCGAGAAGAAAAAAAAACCACCATATAGGTGTCATTAATGGAGACAACCAGATGCATCCAAACAACAGGACACCACGCATGCGCGAAGACAACCCATGTGAGTGTGAATAAGTAGCTGTCACAAACCGTGACATGCGCACAATGCCATAACTGGACTGTACTACCTGAGCTGACCTGAATAATTGAGCACTCCGCGCCGTAAAGACTAATGCCATGAATGTTTAAAGTCGCTTTAGTTTTTTTTCTTTAAAAAAAAAGAAGACAAAATTACTAACCTTCCCAGCCCATCGCCCCGAATACCACCCCCCCCCCCGCTCCGCCCTCCTCACCGACATCACCCGCCCCCCCCACCCCCCGCCCGATCCCAGGGCTCAACCACCCCCCCCCCCCGCCCAACCACCACCAGCACCCATTCCCCTCCCTCATATAAAATACACCAACCAGGCAGTCTGGGGTTCCGTGGGAACCTCCCATGGTTTGAGAAGGTGTGCTTACTAATAATTAGCCGATCATTCTTCCACGAAATTAAACAAACAAATAAACGAACAACTAAACAAAACAAATACACATACAAAATTAATAAATGCTTAAAATGCCACATTACGCACTATAAGATACACCTTATTCCAGTGTGGTACAGACTATTGCAGGGGGGGGGAAGAAAAAAAAGAAAAAAAATGGGGGGGGGGGGAGAACAAAAAAAGAAAAAAAAAAAGGGGGGGGGTGGGCGGGAAGGAGAAAAAAGGGGAAAAATGAGAGCTGCAAATTCTCGTTCAGCCCACTAAGTTTTGCGTGGCGAACTCTAGGGTTTGCGACGTGTCAGTGACGTCATACGAGACCTGAAAAGACTCACGGTCAATTACCCGCGCGGGGCGTGATTTCGGATAAAGGTGGCGACGTCAGTCCCGCTTTTGTTTTGAGCTGTGCGCTGACGCATACTGAATGAAATAAAATAATAATACTAATGATAAAAATAAATCCACGCTCCATCTATTCCCAAACCGAAAACAGTGCGAGAGTCGGCAACAACTAGTATTTACAACTGTGACCAGACGGGACGGCTGAATGAGTTAGAGCGTCTGTCTCCCATGTTGGTGGATCGTGGGTTCGAACCCTGGTCGAGTCAAACCAATGACTTAAAAATTGATACTTGTCGCTTCCTAGCCAGGCGCTCGGCATTATTAGGACAGGGCAAGGACTGGTGTGCTCAGTGTCAGGATAATGTGACTGAGTGGGATACCAGGTCATGGTGCCGGCAGCCTGGTTTCCCAGTGGGACAGCACTATAAAATCGCCATGAGTGCACACTGTCACAAGTTGGTCCACGTCCTGATATGACCTTAGATGTTGCTAGGATGTAAAACAACAATAAACAAACAACAAACAAACATTTACAACTGTTGCCATTCGCCACCCCCACCCCCACCCCAGACCTCCTTTCCGGGTTTGATTTCGAAATTAGAAAGCATATATACCGAACTCCCAACACGGAATAGTGGGGAATACATAGTTCTGCAGCGTCGGTCAAATTTATCTCCGTCTAAAAAGCAATACATATATTTTATTTTATATTTTATGTACTGTCATACTACTAAGTTCCGAAATTGGAATTGTTTGATGGTGTTTTTCATCCTGTCAGATCTGAGGTTATATCAGGATGGGTACTCCTCCCCATCAGTACCCCTCTCCATCAGTACCCCTCCCCATCAATACCACTCTCCCCATCAGTACCCCTCTCCCCATCAGTACCCCTCTCAATATGTACCCCCCCCCCCATCAATACCCCTCTCCCCGTCAGTACCCTTCCACATTAGTACCCTTCCCCATCAGTACCCCTCCCCATCAGTACCCCTCCCCATCAGTACCACTCTCCATCAGTACCCTTCCCCATCAGTACCATTCTCCATCAGTACCCCTCCCATCAGTACCCCTCCCGATCAGTACTCGTCCCCATCAGAACACCTCCCATCAGTACCTCTCTCCATCAGTATCCTTACCCATCAGTACCACTCTCCATCAGTACCCGTCCCCATCAGAACCCCTCCACATCAGTACCCCTCTCCATCAGTACCCTTACCCATCAGTACCCCTCTCCATCAGTACCCTTACCCATCAGTACCACTCTCCATCAATACCCGTCCCCATCAGAACCCCTCCCCATCAGTATCCCTCTCCATCAGTACCCTTACCCATCAGTACCACTCTCCATCAGTACCCGTCCCCATCAGAACCCCTCCCCATCAGTACCCCTCTCCATCAGTACCACTCCCCATCAGTACCCCCTGTCAGTACCCCTTGCCATCAGTACCCTTCCCCATCAGTACCCCTGGCCCACAGTCAACTACCACCCGCAGAGACCAGCGGGGGTCACAGAGGTCACGGAGGTCACGCGTCATTTGTGTTAGTCTCACCTGAGCGGACACGCGTTCCTAAGTGGCCTTAATAACGGGCATTATACGTCAGGTGCCGTCGTACCAACAGAGTAACCGACCATCCGGCCTCAGGGCCCAGTCAGACACTCAAGAAGCACCACCTAACCGGGCACCCCGACCTGCAAGACACTCAAATAGCACTTAACAAGACATTTTAACCTGCAAGACACTCAAATAGCACGTAACAAGACACTTTAACCTGAAAGACACTCAAATAGCACTTAACAAGACATTTTAACCTGCAAGACACTCAAATAGCACGTAACACGACACTTTAACCTGAAAGACACTCAAATAGCACTTAACAAGACATTTTAACCTGCAAGACACTCAAATAGCAGGTAACAAGACACTTTAACCTGCAAGACACTCAAATAGCACTGAACCAGATTCGGACCTGCAAGACACTCAAATAGCACTGAACCAGACACTTTAACCTACAAGACAATGAAACAGCACTTAACCAGACACTCACATGGAACTTAACCGGCAAAACACATCGACAACACCTAACCAAAACACTTAAATAACACATAACCAGACACATGAACATAAAAAACACCCAAATAGAAATTAAGCAACAAAATACATAAAGAAAGCCTAACCAAACCACTTAAATTGCACTTAAGCAGACAATTGAACCTGTAAAACACTGTTAAATAGCACTTAATTATCAAAAAAAATATAAACAATACCTAACCAAACAGCTCAAATAACACTTAACCAGAAACACAAACCTACAAAACACTCACATAGCACTTAACCAGACACATGAACCTGCAAAACAAACAATCAAACAGCACTTAAACACCACAGCACAGAAATAACACCTAAACAAACCACTTAAATAAAATAAATAAATAAATAAAACATTTATATAGCGCCCGATCCAGCAAGCCGTTCTCAGGCGCTTTACATAAACAAATATACAGGAAAATAAATTTCACCTTAAATAGCATTTAATCAGACAAACCCCACATAAACACTTAACCAAAGCACTTAAATAGCACTTAACGACATACATTAACCTACAAAACACTCAATTAACACTTAACCAGGAAAACACATAAACAACACCTAACCAAACCACTTAAATAGCGCCTAACCAAATACACGAAGCTGGAACCAAGTAACCAAACAAATACAGGCTGACTAAACATTTTGTTTGTTTGTTGTTGTTTTACGTTCTAGCAACATCTAAGGTCATATCAGGACAGGTACCGACTTATGACAGTGCGCACTCATGGCGACTTCATAGTGCTGCCCCACTGGGAAACCAGGCCGCCAGCACCCTGACCTGATATCCCACTCAGTCACATTATCCTGACACTGAGCCAATCAGTCCTTGCCCTATCCTAATAATGCCAAGCGCCAGGCTAGGAAGCGACAAGTATAAATTTTTAAGTCATTGATTTGACTCGACCTCGACGGGATGGCCGAGTGAGTTGAGGGTCCGTCTCCCGTTTTGGTAGATCGTGGGATTCGATCCCACGGGGTTGAACCCTGGTGGAGACAAACCAATGATTTAAAAAATCATACTTGTAGCTGCATAGCCAGGCGCTTGGTATTATTAGGATAGGGCAAGGACTGGTTGTCACTGAGTCAGAATAATGTGACTGAGTGGGATATCAGGGCAGGGTGCTGGCAGCCTGGTTTCCCAGTGGGACAGCACTATAATTTGATTTGATTGGTGGTTGCTTTACGCCGTGTCGGCAGCATAGGCCATATTCACGGCAACAGCACTATAAAGTCACCATGAGTGCACATTGTCACAAGTCAGTACCCGTCCTGATACGACCTTAGATGTTGCCAGGACGTAAAACTCCAACAACAACCAAACACACACTCTAGCCTATAATAGTATAAGCAAATACATAAACCTAAGCCAATAATGTACACAAAGATTATACCCCCCCCCCCCCCACCAAAAACACAAACATCGTATCCAACCAAACACTAGTTAGTATAGGCCAAAGTCAAACACACAGACAGAAGCCGAACGAAGTACAAAAACACTCTGACAATACAAGCATAGGGACGCTGGTCCTACCCAAACACATAAACACTAGGCTATAATATAACCAAACACATAATCCTAAGACAAACAACTCATTATATACACCGGGCCCAACCAACCAGGCGTGGTGGTTGAATTGGGAAGATTGTTTGGCTGTTTGTTGTTGTTTTAATTCCTAGCAACATCTAAGGTCATATCAGGACGGGTACCAACTCATGACAGTATGCACTCATGGCGATTTTATAGTGCTGCCCCACTGGGAAATCAGGCCTCCAGCACCATGACCCGATATCCCACTCAGTCACATTATCCTGACAACTGGCTAACCAGCCCTTGCCCTATCTTAATAATGCCGAGCACAAGGCTAGGAAGTGACAAGTGTAAATTTTTAAGTTATTGGTTTGACTCGACTGGGAACCGAACTCGCAAACTCCCAATCTTCAGCACGCGAGGCCTGTGCTCTACCGATTCGGCCGCCTAGCCCGGTGAATTGGGAAGACTGCAGGCTTCGAATACCACCTGAGTCAAACCAATGACTTACCAAATTTATACTTATCGCTACCTAGCCTGGCACTCGGCATTACTATGATAGGGCAAAGATTGGTTAGTTAGTTCAGTATCGGGATAATATGACCGAGTAGGAAATTGGGTCATGGTGCTGGCAGCCTGTAAGGCAGCACTATAAAGTCGCCATGAGTGCACACTATCACAAGTCGGTACCCGTCATGATATGACCTTAAATGTTGTCGGGATGCACAACCCCAACAAACAAACTGGGCCCAAGGAAATAACCAAACGCACACCTAAGCTAAAAGCTGCATAGTCCGATGAAGCATCAAATTTTCAAAACCGAAACAATTATCTAGAATAGAACCTGCTACTGCAGAAGGCTATATTGTCAGAGTTTTGGCAAGCTTGTCAAAACTAATTTTCCAAGTTTGCACTTCAAATATCTCAAAAGTTTACCATTTAAAATAAAAGTAACTTTAAACTAATGTAAAGTAAATATGTACTAGTGATCAATCTAATACATTTATCTTAGAAGAATTACAGAAACTCAAAACTATTGGATTATGCAACTTTAATATATAGTGTATTTTGATCTCCGGGATAGGTGGCGCTGCGTTTGCTTCGTCTCTGTTTTAGGCCTCAGCGAATGCACAGGGTAACAATGGCGATGAATAGTTAAACACCAGGCGTGAGTAGTAGACAAATCTGCCTTTTCTGCAGGCAACTTTTGAAAATCATTAACACAAATGTGCAATTCTTTTTTTTTTTTTTAAGAAAGATAAAAGCTCCAATGCCAATTAATGATTTATTAAATTATAATTACATCGTTGAATATTTGTTTACTGAACAATCTTTTGTTGCTGGTGTTTGTGTATTTAATTCAGGTGAGGGCGGGCCCTGTGTCCTGTCTCCGAAGGGACAGTCAAATAAGAACAAAATAGAGAAAGAGAGAAAGAAAGAATGAAGTAGAGTAAGAAAGAAAGAGAGAGAAAGAGAGAAAGAAAGAGAAAGAGAGAGAGAAAGAGAGAAAGAAAGAGAGACAGAAAGAGAGAAAGAAAGAGAAAGAATGAAAAAGAAAGAGAAAGAAAGGGAAAAAAGGCAGATGATAGACAGAACGATAAAAAAAGAAAAAGAAAAAAGGAAGACAGACATAAAGATAGAGAAAGATTTCTTAAAGAAAGAAAAAAGAAAAGAAAAGAGAAGAAAAAAAGGGGGAAGAGAAAAAAAAGGCAGAAAGAAAGAATGAATGAAAGAAAGAAAGAAAGAAAGAAAGAAAGAAAGAAAGAAAGAAAGAAAGAAAGAAAGAAAGAAAGAAAAAAAAAGAAAGAAACGGCGTGGGTGTGTTGGAGGTCAAAGATCATTCTTGCATTGAACAATTATCATCACAGGGCAGGTAGGTATAAGACGACCACAGGGGTCGCTGAAAACCGGTACCACAGCACCTCATTGTTGTGACACTAAATGGAACGCATGTAAAGAAAGTTTGTTTTATTTAACGACGCCTGTATAGCACATTGATTTTTATCATCGGCTATTGAATGTCAAAGATTTGGTCATTGTGACATATTTCTTTAGAGGAAACCTGCTGCCACCACATAGGCTACTCTTGACGATAAACATCAAGGGGTCTTTTATATGCACTTTCCCACATACAGGACAGCACATACCACAACCTTTGATGAACCAGTTGTGAACCACTGGTTGGAATGGAAAATAGCCAAAACTGCAAATGGATAGCACCTTCACAGGTGGACACTCTACTGCCTGAGCTACGTCCCGCTCATTGAGGCTAGTGTTGTCATTCGAGTAGTGTACTTAGCATTGCATAGTCTGATGGTTTTGAGTTCCTGTCATTTTTCCGAGATAAATATAATAAAGTGATTGTTATAATTTACCTTACTTTAGTTTGAATCAACTTATATTTTAAATGGCTATATTTTTTAGATATTTGAAGTGCGAACATGTCAAATTAGTTTTGGCAAGCACGCCAAAACTCTGATATCATAGGCTTCCGCAGTAACAGGTTCTAATAGTAATGAACTGCCGCAGCATTCCATTTTATATGGCAAACAGATGATTGATAAGTGCATCAGTATCTAAGTTGGATATGTAAAAATCAATTCGAGATAATTGTTTTGGTTAGGAAAATTTGATTTTTCATCGGACTATGCAGCTTTAATTCAAATCTATATTAACATAACGTTGCTTTATCCGGCCCGCCTTTTGTTGTGTTCGTTTGTTTGTGTGTGTGTGTTTGTGTATCTGTTTGTGTATGTTTGTGACGTAGGCACTGGACGATACTATTAGTATTAAGCAGAACAAACGTCCAGTTATTCTCAAGGACAAATAGGTCGCGCGTCGAGTGCTGCCCTCTGACGGAACGCGGCCCTAATTATCGTTCATCAGCAGCCCGCGTGACAAGTGGGCTATTTATAGCAGGTCAAGGCCGGGTCACGTGACCCTGCCGCGAGGCGCCGAATGATCCGGGCGGCGTCGGAATAAATGATTGCTGGATGTGTGTAAATAGGACGCAGGGTAAGCGGCCCGTTAAAGACGCGTAAAACCGCGTAATGGCGTACGGCGGTCACGTGGTCAGCGCACGGCGGCACTGGGCAGTTATGCATTTATGCCTAGAGTTGTGGAGGGGGAGGTTGGGTGGTGAGGGGGGAGGTGGTGAGGGAGAGGAGGGTGGTGAGTGCTGGTGGGAGGGAGGGGGCGAGGGGAGGAGGAAGGATGAGAAGGGGAGGGGAAGGATGAGGAGGTGGAGGATGGGAGTGTGAGGGTGAGGAGTGGGAGGGAAGGGAGGATGTGAATGGGAATGGGAGGAGGGGAGGAGGGGTAAGGGGGGGGTGGGGGGGGAGGGGCGGTGGGAGGAGAGGAGGTGGGGAGGAGAGAGGAGGTGGATGGGGGAGGTTGTTGAGGGGGAGGATGGGAGGGAAGGAGGAGGCGGTGGTGGGGAAGTGGGAATGTGGGAGGGGCAGAGGGGAGGGGGGAGGGAGGGGGGGAGGGGGAGTGAGGTTGTGGTGTGATTGTGGTGGTGAAGGGAGGGGGTGGAGATGGGAAAGGAGGTGGAGATGGGGAAGGGGTGTGGGAGTGGGGCGAGGTGGGGGGAGAAGGAGGTGGTGGAGAATGAGAGGAGGTTGGGGTGGGAGGAGTTGTAGGTGGGAGATGGAATGGGCGGAGGGGTGGAAGAAGGTGTGAGGGGTGGAGGAGGAGGGTGTGGGAGGAGTGGAGGTGTGGGAGGAGGGGGTGGAGGAGGGGAAGGAGGATGTCACGAGGGGGGAGGGGAGGAGGAGGAGGAGGGGGCGGGAGGATGAGGAGGAGGAGGGGACGGAGGAGGAGGAGTGGGGTGAGGGAAGGGGGGATAAGGTGGAGGAGGAATAACAGCATCATTACATATAGCAATATTACTATGTTTCATTCTCCCTATGGAGTATATACTATATGTGTATTTCCTCTTGTCGATGGTTATAGATGGGCTACTCGCCCGCCCCCCCCCCCACGTCCACACACTTCTACTTTAAGCAGTTCAACGTGTGCAAAGCCTCATCTCAAACCCTATGACGCATAAACCAATGCGCGAAGGTGATAGGAAAAGTGAGTGGGGGGGGGGGGGAATGGAAAAGGGGGTGCTTGAGTCACAAATCTATTAATATCCCTGCAACATGTAAGCAAATCACTGGCGACATTATACGAAACTACCGCCACCACGTGACCCCACTCATGCAAAACATGGCGGCCCCCGTCGTTGTGGCGTTTTGCTGTAAGCATTCATTCATCACCTCAGAGAGGTAAACGCCACCACGCATGCGCCAATCACCGTAACTCCCTATTGACACTCGCCACCTCATTCGGCGGCGGTGTTGCGGATTCCCAGGGACACCAGTTTGCGAGGGACACATCGCTTCTGCACATACGTCAAAGTCGAGCATCATTGTCACTAACGTTATAAATTTAATATAAGGTTTTTGGTAAAGATCTTTTCTATATGTATACCAAACGATTTGTTTCTAGATGGTGTAATTTGAGAGATATTTGACTTCTTCTGTATTTTATGTATGAACATGGCTCACGACCATTGACAATGCCTTGAGTTTGACAGTACGCGCAGTGCAAAACGTTAGTTTTATTCAAAACTAATAGAAATCAAGAACCCTAACCGTATCAATTTAATATAGTCTTTATGGTAAAGATGTTTTCTATATGTCTACTAAGCGATTAGTTTCTAGATGGTGTAATTTGAGAGATATTTGACTTTTTCCGTATGAAGATTTGCTCTCGGCCGTTAACAATGCATTTCAATGGAAGTGTCCCTGTCAAACTGGTGTCCCTCGGAATCCGTCACAGCGGCCCGGCCCACCGATGTAGTTAGCGGTGGTCCGGCCGACGGGTTAGCTGTGGGCCAAGCCGGGCCGGACCGCCCGCACTGCCGTGGGTGGGTGGCCCTTGCCCCGTTGGGTGCTAAAGAAAGAGGCATCCATTTGTTAAAGACAGTTTTCTGCCATTGATGCTGCTGACAAACTATTGGGGGGTGGGGAGGGGGACAGAGAGGAGGCGAGGGGGGAAAGGAGGTGAGACAGGGAGAGACAGACAGCGAGAGGGAGACAGGGAGAGGGAGAGAAAGAGACAGAGATATTGAATGCCCGGTCACATACACGTTAGTGGACGTAGTTGAACGTAGTGGAGGCGAACCTAGGTAAATGGAATTGAACGTAGTTGAATGTCATTGAACATAGTTGAACGTACCGGCATCCATACTTCTCCATGATGAGAACGTGATAAGAACTTGTGTGGGCCATGAGTTCCGATTTAAGCTTTGGAGATGTTCAAAAGAGAGGTATGTTTGAGGCAGATGTAGGCTCCGTGATAATAATGTACTCTAGCCTACTTCTTAATGTACTCTAGCAAACGCTAGCATACTTTGACCCACACAAAACCTTGGCCGTTCTGCTGTGGTTACATAGCTGTTAGTGGATGAAGTTGAACATAGTTGAGGGTAACGTAGTTCAACATAGTTCAACGTAATTGGACGTACCTGGATCCGTACCATAATGTACTGGGATCCATACTGTAACGTATTTATCCTGCTGTACCTTAACGTGGTTTAACGTAGTGATAGCACGTTTCACCCACATTAATATATCTACGGATCACTACTTCCACTAATGTGTATGTGACCGAGGCGTTAAGGGCCGGTCACACATGTGTTAGTTAACGTAGTTTAACATAGTGATAGCACGTTTCACCCACATTAATATATCTACGGATCACTACGTCCACTAATGTGTATGTGACCGAGGCGTTAAGGGCCGGTCACACATACTTTAGTGAACATAGTTGAACGTTGATAGATTAACGTGGTTGAAACGTGCTGTCACTACCTTCAAATATGTTAAGGTATGGCAGGCTTTGGTTGATGACCCACCTAATAGTACGGATAAATACGTTATGGTACGGATCTCGGTATGTTACATACAGATTCCGGTACGTTATGGTACGGATCCCGGTATGTCCAACTACATTCAACTACGTTACCCTCCACTATGTTCAACTACGTTCAACTTCGTCCACTAATGGCTATGTGACCACGGTAGAACAGCCAAGGTTTTGTGCGGGTCAAAGTATGCTAGGGTATGGTACAGTATGCTAGAGTACGCTAGAGTACATTAAGAAGTATGCTAGAGTATGTTATCATCATGGAGGCTACGTCTGCCTCAAATGTAGTGCTCTTTTGAACATGTCCAAAGCTTAAATCGGAACTCACAGCCAATAGATGTTCTTATCACGTTATCATCACGGAGAAGTACGGATGCCGGTATGTTGCACTATGTTCAACTCCGTTCAACTCCATTCCACTAGATTAGCCTCCACTACGTTCAACTATGTCCACTAACGCGTATGTGACCAGGCCTTTTGACAGAGAGGGGGTGAGAGTAAGAGCGATGGAGAGAGAGGGACACAGATGGAGAGAGGTGGAGGAGGAGAGAGACTGAGGGGGAAACAGACAGCGAGAGGGACACAGGGAGAGGCAGACAGACAGGGATATATATTTAGACAGAGAGAAACATACAGAGAAGGGGGGGGGGGGGGAGCAGAAGAAGCAGGGACAAAGAAAGAAAGTAAAAGAAAGACAAGAAAAAAATGTTAAAGAGAAAGAAAAAAGAGAGCAAGCTTCTGTTATTTTCAAAGACTTTATCAATAACACTCCAACATGAATGGTTTTTAATTCCATGATACAGTGGTTTTCAAGACTGTAGAAACCCTTATTTTGTACAGTTATATCCAGTGTAAGTTGAGTGTAGACAGACTATGTCACAGTGGAGGGGTGGGTAAGTGGGGGGGGGGAGGAGGAGGAGGAAATGGGGAAGGGGAGGAGACAGGGAGGAGGAGGAGGAAGGAGGAGGAGGAGGGGGGAGGAGGAGGAGGAGGAAGGGAGGAGGGGAGGCGGAAGAAGAGGAGAAGAATGATGAATATGAGGAGTAGGAATAGGAGGGGGGAAAGGGGGAGAAGAGGAGGAATGAGAAGGGAGGAGGAGGAGGTGGAGGGGTGATATGGAGATAGAGGAGGAGGAGGAAGAGGAGGAGGGGATGGGGAGAAGGAGAAGGAGGATGTGGAGGGGTGAGATGGAGATGGAAGAGGAGGAAGAGGAAGAAGAGGAAGATGAGGAGGAGGAATAGGAGGAGAGAAGGGGGAGAAGGAGGAGAATGAGAAGGAGGAGGAGGAGGTGGATGGGTGAGATGGAGATAGAGATAGAGGAGGAGGGGGGAAGAGGATGAGGGGAGGGGGAGAAGGAGGAGGAGGTGTGAGATGGAGATGGACGAGGAGGAAGAGGAAGAGGATGAAGAGGAGGAGGAGGAGGAGGAGAAGCTGCAGTAGTATTAGTAACACTTACATTCTTACGTTCTGAAACCAATCCCCTGTTGCTTACGGTCACCTCTTCACTCACCTGTGCCCACCCCCACCCCACTCCCCGTCTCCCCTCCTCCATCCTCCGGTGGAGGGTGACGCCGGTGTCGCGCTTTCAGTTCTCCACCAGTTTCAGTTCTCCACATCGCTTCTGTGTATGCGTCAAAATCGAACAGCATCGTCAAGGCATTGTCAATGGTCGTGAGCAATCTTCATACAGAAAAAGTGAAATATCTCTAAAACCACACCACCTAGAAAGAAATTGCTTGGTACACATATAGAAAACATGTTTACCAAAAAAGATTATATTAAATTGATATGGTTAGGGTTCTGGATTTCAATTAATTTTGAATAATGTTTTGCACTGCATGTACCGGCAAACTCAAGGCATTGTCAATGGTCGTGAGCAATCTTCATACAGAAAAAGTTAACTATCTCTAAAACCACACCACCTAGAAACAAATCGCTTGGTACACATATAGTAAACATGTTTACCGAAAAGATTACATTAAATTTATAAGGTTAGTGATACTGACACTATAGTGACAGTATGAGGCAGCGATTTGCGGCGATCGGCGATGGTTTGAATGTGGCTCGATGTTGACACATGCGCAAACGATGCTGTTCGATTTTGACGCATGCGCAGAAGCGATGTGGAGAACTGAAACTGGTGGAGAACTGAAACCGCGACACCGGTGTGGTGGTTTCAGCGGGTTCCCGTGCTCAGAGGTGTCCCTCGCTTCTGCGCTGCTTCTGCGCATGCGCAGTTTTCGCATCAACGGGCCGTAATCGATTAACACGACCCGGGCGACTCGGGTCATCCGAGTCGTCAGAAATTCAAATAGAACACGGCGAGTGGAGTCGACAAATACACGTGCCATGTGCATAAAAAGAATAACTTAGATTAATTAAATGGAAATATAGGTAAACTGGGCCATCATAAAATACTTTAAATCCTATTTTGCTGTATTTTTATCGGTTATTAAAAAAAAAAAAAAGATTGTCCACCCGAGCGCGGAGAAGCGTATTCGATTATTCGACCCGAGTTTGTAGGCTGTGCGCATGCGCCAATAAGTGGCTCAGGTGACCCGAGTTGATGCGAAATCCGCGCATGCGCAGAAGCAGCGCAGAAGCGAGGGACACCTCTGAGCACGGGAACCCGCTGAAACCACCACACCGGCTCACACCTCCTGGAGGGCGGCTGCTGCCCGACTCACGGCCCTAACACCATTACGGCCATTACACTCGGCCCAGCCCGCATTGAATACCGGGTTAGTGCACGCCCACTTTATGTAAATAACACTCAAAACTCATTTGCACCTCCCGGGAACCAGCTGGGCAGGGAGGTGGGTGTGGGTAGGTGTGGGTGGGTGTGGGTTGGTACAGTGTGTGCCTGGGGGTAGTGTGGGTGGGTATGGGTGTGGGTGTGGGTGGTGGTGCTACAGTGTGGGGGTACAATGTGGGCATGGGCGGGTGTGGATGTAGGTGAGGGTTGGGGTTGGGTGTGGGTGTGGGTGTGGGTACAGTGTGGGTGAGGATAGGGCAGTGTGGGTGAGGATGGGGGTACAGTGTGAGTGTGAGTGTGGGTGTCGGTGAGGGTGGGGGTTGAGTGTGGGTACAGTGTGGGTGTTGGTGAGGGTGCAGTGTGGGTGTGGGTACAGTGTGGGTGTGGGTGAGGATGGGGGTACAGTGTGAGTGTGACTGTGAGTGTGGGGGTGGGTATGGGGTTGGTGAGGTACAGTGTGTGTGGGTGTGGGTGTGTGTGTGGGGTGGGGGTGCAGTGTGAGGTGTACAGTGTGGGAGTAGGGGTGTAGGTGGCTGTAGGTAGCGTGTTCAAGTGTTGGTGGGGGGGGGGGGGGGGGTATGCGGGGGGGGGTGGGGGGTAACAGTGTGTGTGTGGGGAGGGGGGGGGGGGTTACAGCGTGAGGTGTACAGTGTGGGGGTAGGGGTGTAGGTGGGTGTAGGTATGGGTGTCAGTGTTGGTGGGGGGGGGGGGGGTACAGTGTGTTGGTGGGGGGGGGGGGAGGGATGTCATCTGGCCCCCGGGTTCGGTGTGCGACGGGCAGGGCTAGATGTAGAGGTGGGCTATGGATGGGGGTAGGGATGGAAAATTGTGTTGGTTGGTTCTTGGAGTTTTACGCCCTGGCAACATCTAAGGTTAAATCAGGAGGGGTACTATACCGACTTGTGACAGTGCGCACTCATAACGACTTTTATAGTGTTGCCCCACTGGGAAATCAGGCCACCAGCACCATGACCCAATATCCCACTCAGTCATATTAATATTATCCTGACCATGAGCTAACCAGTCCTTACCATATTCTATTAATGACGAGCGTGAGCCTAGGAAACGACAAGTATCAAATTTTATAAGGCATAGGTTTGACTCGACCAGGAACCGAACTCTCGATGTCTCGACTGATTAGGTCACCACGCCCGGTGGGGAAATTGTGTGGATGGGCAATGGTGATGGCAAGGGGTGGGCGTGGTGATGGATTTTGTTTGTTTGTTGTTGTTTTATGTCCTAGCAACATTTAAGGTCATATCAGGACGGGTACCGACTTGTGACAGTGTGCCCTCATGACGACTTTATAGCACTGTCCCACTGGGAAAACAGGCCGCCGGCACCATGCCCTGGTATCCCACTCAGTCACATTATCCTGACACTTAGCACACCAGTCCTTGCCCTGTCCTAATAATGCTGAGCGCCTGGCTAGGAAGCAACAAGTGTCAATTTTTAAGTCATTGGTTTGACTCGACCAAGGTTCTAACCCACGACCCCACAATCTACCAGCACGGGAGACGGACGCTCTAACTCATTCGGCCATCCCCGTGGTGATGGAAAGGAGTGGGCCGTAGTTTTGATTGATTGATTTGTGGTTGCTTTAAGCCGTGTTGGCAGCATAGGCCATATCCACGGTGAGAAATGTTTTTTGTGGTTGTTCAAACCATCGCTTTTACATGTAAAAGCATACAATCAATTTCATGTCAATAGACACTCATGAATTTGTTTAACTCACAAGCTAAATAGTGGGAGTAGGGGTGTAGGTGGCTGTAGGTATGCGTGTCAGTGTTGGTGGGGGGGGGGGGGTACAGTTGTGCTAGAGAGCATGGGGGGGGGGTTACAGCGTGAGGTGTACAGTGTGGGGGTAGGGGTGTAGGTGGGTGTAGCACTATAAAAGTCGTTATGAGTGCGCACTGTCACAAGTCGGTATAGTACCCCTCCTGATTTAACCTTAGATGTTGCCAGGATGTAAAACTCCAAGAACCAACCAACACAATTTCCCATCCCATCCTGGTCAAGCTAAATAAAATTCTATTATGAAAGTATTATTTTTCACTGATGGAATTTGTTTAATAAGCTATATGAGGTGGTACAAACCAGCTGCCCTCAAAAAGCCTAAAATGTTTTTTTGTTTAACTTTAGTAAAAAAGGTCATGCATGCTGTTTGCAGTGTAAAATTGTTGGCACAGGGCCAAGTTTGATTGATTGATTGATTGGTGGTTGCTTTACACCGTATCGGCAGCATAGGCCATATTCACAGCGAGAATTTCTTTTTTTTCAAACCACCGCTTTTACGTGTAAAAGCAGACAACCAATTATGTGCCAATAGACACTCATTAAATTAAAAAGCTCACAATTATATATTTGTGGCCAAGGGAAACAAATTCCCCCTCAAAAATGATAAGTTTTATTACTAATTGATAGAATTTATTTAGTAAACAATATGAGGTGGTACAGACCCATTGCCCTCAAAAAGGCTCAAATGTTTTCTTGTTTTACTTTAGTAAAAAGGTCATGCATACTGTCGGCAGTGTAAAATTGTTGGTGGGCCGTAGTCATGGTATGGAATGGGATATGGTGATGGTATTGGTAGGGAATGGGATATAATAATGGTTGATGGGACATGGAACGGTAGGAGATGACCCATGGTGATGGTAACAGATGGAATATGGTAATAGTATATAGGATATTGTAATGACAGGTGAGATATTGTAATGACAGGTGAGATATTGTAATGACAGGTGGGATATTGTAATGACAGGTGAGATATTGTAATGACAGGTGGGATATTGTAATAACAGGTGAGATATTGTAATGACAGGTGAGATATTGTAATAATAGGTGAGATATTGTAATGACAGGTGAGATATTGTAATGACAGGTGGGATATTGTAATGACAGGTGAGATATGGGAATGGTAGGAGATGGAGCGCCGAAATGGTAGGGGATAGGCTATGGTAATGGAGATGGCACATTGAAATGGTAGAGGATAGGATATGAGTCGGCCTCACAAAAATGGGCCAATTGGTGGTCAATTTAAGATGTCGGCGTCGCAATTCTTAAAGGGTAGTGCATTTCTTTGTTTCATATTAAATTATCCTAGAAACAAATAGGGTTGTTTGTATTTTCTCTACCTTTACATTCAGGATAAATTTAAAGAACTTTCCAAGACCTCTGTCAATGCTAACCTATTATTATGCCGTTCGACGCCGACATCCAATGGTCGACGCCGACATCTTTTACAGATGTCGGCATCGCAATTCTTAAAGTGTAGTGCATTTCTTTGTTTCATATTAAATTATCCTAGAAACAATTAGGGTTGTTCTATTTTCTCTACCTTTACATTCAGGATAAATTTAAGAACTTTCCAACACCTATGTCAATGCTAAACTATTGTCGTGGGGGTGATGAAAATGGGAAATACTGTGCCTAGAGCGGGACTCGAACCCACATCTCTTTGCATTCCGGGCCAGTGTGCTAACCATTACACCACCTAGGCTCCCTGATATCAATACACTCCCCACGCCTACCTGTCTATGTGGTTACTTGCCTGAGAGGTCAGTGCAGACCACTACACTCGTCCCCCTGGAATTGTAAGTCTTGTAATGCTTACAATTACATACATACAGGCAATGCAACAAACACATACATACACAGGCTAGGTTCAACAACCATACAACACAAAGCTTGTACAGGATCCTGGTCACGGCCCCAGTGTCATGGGGGTGATGAAAATGGGAAATATTGCGCCTAGAGCGGGACCCAAACCCACATCTCTTTGCATTCCGGGCCAGTGTGCTAACCATTACACCACCTAGGCTCCCTGATATCAACACACTACCCACGCCTACCTGTCTATGCGGTGGTTACTTGCCTGAGAGGTCAGTGCAGACCACTACACTATAATTATACCGTTCAACGCCAACATCAAATGCTCGACGCCGACAACTTTCCCCGATTGGCCTATTTTCGTGAGCCTGACTATATATACATATATGTACACTTTATATATATATATGTACACTTTATATATATATATATATATATATCCACATATGTACAGCTTTATATATATAAAAAATAAATATATATATATATAAAATAATATATATATATAGTATAGTTATACGAGTCTTACCTTGGTACAGATGATGGATAACTGTTGTTTTACCGAGGTATAAGCCTCGGATAGATGTGGGCTAGGGAGAGGTAAGCACGTCCGGTACCAGCAATCTTAACCTACTTATTGAGGATAAAAATGACTTTCAAACAATGGATACTATTACTTTACCGAAAAGGTACACCAACGGAATAGATGTGGCAGGGTGTGGCGGGAGGGCCCTAGCCCACATCTATCCGAGGCTTATACCTCGGTAAAACAACAGTTATCCATCATCTGTACCAAGGTAAGACTCGTATAACTATACTATTTTACCTCGGTAAACAGCCTCAGGCTAGCCTCAGGCTAGGGAGACCTTTACATAATTCATTTTTATCCTTAATATCATTCTTTCTTATTATTATAACATTCTAAATTTTTGTTCTCACCTATTCTTGTTAGTTGGCGAGAAGACGCTTTGCAACGCCGGTAGGCTTTTCTAGTCGTTTATTATAATGTTTTGCAAACGACTTAGCCGTCTTCCAGCCTGCATGCGCTAGTATTCTTTTCACAGAAATACCAAGCACCCGTGCCTTGGAGACCATGGCTCCTCTAGTTGAGTGGGAAGAGTATTTACTCGTATCCACTCCAGCCAATTTCAACACCGTAATTGTCCATCTGGCAAGTGTGTCTCGTGAAATCGCCTTATGTGGCTTTATAAAGCTCACTAATAGTTGTTGTGATGCACGTAAATCCTTTGTCTTGTATATATAAGCCCGTATGGCCGACACAACACATAATTTCCGATCATTCGGAAAACAGTCTAAGTGAACCGTTGATAAAGGGTCACCTAACGTGTTCGATTTAAGCAATTTTTCTAAATCAAACGTAGCTTGTTGCTTGTCTATTTCTAATCCAGTTAAGGATAAAGCAACAATCGTCTGTCCTCTGTGTCCGGTTACTAACAATAACAGGACCGCGACCTTAAAACCTAACTGTTTTATATCTAACCACGAGTTGTGAGGCCAAGCCTGAAACAACTTAAATACTATAGAAACATCCCAAAACCGACTATACTTTGTTTTTGGAGGATTCCTTTGATAAATTGAACGAAGTAAATAACAAATAACATGATGTTTTCCAACTGTTTCGCCATCAATTCTAGGTAATATAATTGATAACGCACACCTCGCCGCATTAATCGATCCAAAGGAAAGTCCTTCATCCTCTAGAGAACGAAGAAACCGAGCTACTTGTGAAATCTTTGGATTTGTTGGTTTAACTTTCATTAACAAACAATGTACACCCCATTTCTTTAAATAGGTTGTATACATTTTGACAGTTCCTGGCCTCCAGGCATCCGATACTATCCTATCCTCAGTAATTCTGTCCAATCCAAATTGCTGTAGCTGCTTCCTTAGAAAAGGAATGCCAATAGGGGCGTCGTTGACACGTCGCCGTGAACCACTAGCGGTCCGTGGTGCGTCAGATTCCCGAGTTTTCTTGGGAATCGTATACGATCTTTTGCCAGTTGTGAAACTGCTGGCAGCCAAGGTTGCGTGTCCCAATCGGGCACCACCAGTATCGCATGTGTCCCTTCCAAGCCGATTTTTCTCACTACTCGGCTGATAATGCTAAATGGTGGGAAAATATAAAAATAATTATTTTCCCAGGTAATAGCAAACGCATCTACTTTCCAAGCATCCGGTTCAGGATGCCAAGAAACATAACAGGGTAACTTGTTATTATTTCGTGATGCAAATAAGTCAACTTCAGGTGTACCCCATTTTTCACAAACGAAGTTAAACAAATGTGTAGAGAGAGACCACTCTAAATGGTCATGGAAATTTCTACTTTTATAATCTGCAAGTGTATTTTGTGACCCTGGAATATGCGCTACAGTCAGCCAGACTTGTTGAGCCTGTGCCCAGTTCCAAATCAGTTTAGATAACTGATTGCAAGACTTTGATTTGGTTCCACCCATGTTACGAATATATGCCATGGCAGTAGTATTATCAGTTAGTATTCTAACCTGTGATTTATTTATCTTTACTAAACTACGTAAGCCCAGATAAATAGCACGCAATTCTAGTGCATTAATATAGTCTGATTTTTCATCATCAAGCCATCTACCTCCTGTTGTGACCCCATCTCGATGAGCTCCCCAACCTTCTAACGAAGCATCAGTAGTAATTACTGTATTAGGTTCCGCCATGCGGATTGGATTTGGTGAACTTGCTATATGTTGCATCCACCATCCAATATCCTGTAACCCTTCTTGCGAAATAAACATCTTTCGCTCAAAATTGCCTTTAGTTCGTGTTAACGCTAAATTTTTATCTATTTCTAGCGACTTAAAATGGGCCTTCCCATATAACACCGCAGGTGCATATGAGGTCATTATGCCAATAAGAACAGCAACCTGTCTAATTTTTGGCTTTGATAACTTAATAAGCTGAGTCGCTGTAGTCATAAACTTAATTAGTTTTTGTTCTGTTATCGACACTGTAAGGGACTGTGTATCCAGAATAAACCCTAAACATTTAAGTTGTTTTGTTGGTTTAAACACTGACTTTTGTTGATGTACATAAAACCCCAATTTAGTGAGTAATGCACATAAATCCAAAACTGCATTCACACAACCA
>JASIRB010004098.1:0-17226 GCA_030323885.1 Branchipolynoe longqiensis | reverse complement strand
TAGTGGTAGGGTGCGTGTGCGCGCTAATAATCAAGCCGCGCGGAAAGTTTATGCGCGCGGCATTGATGCCGCCAGGGCGCCGGTGGTGTGCTGAATGCCCGCGGTGTCGGCGATGATGTAGGCGGTGTAGGCGGTCGATGACCAGCCGCCCAGCTCGCGGATCTGCGCTTCCGGGATTCCCGCGTTGAATAACGCGCAGGCGCCCCCCCGCCGGAAACTGTGGGTGCCGTAGTCCATGGGCGCGAAACCCGCGCGCAGCAATGCGCCGCGGATGACCGCCCAGAACACGGGGGCGGTGAGGGGTGCCCCTCCTGCCCATAGGAGGGGCCCCGCGGGCGGGGCGCTCGGAGTCAGGGCGCAGGAGTGGTAGACGGCTTGGGTGGGGCAGAGGGGGGTGCGCCGTCATGCGCGGCAGCGGGATGACTCGCGCGGGGCCGCGGCACTGGTTGGTTTTGGACCAACGTAGTGTGAGGCGGACGCCCGTGCGCGAGAAGGCGGCGTCCGCGCGGCGCAGGTGCCGCGATGCGTCAAAAGCCGCGGCGGTGGTGGGCATGAGGTTGGACCTCCGGAGCAGCCCATAGTACATTGACAGCGCGGCGGCCCAGGCAGCCGCGTGGGCGGGGATCCTGGGGTCAATGTGGCGCAATATTGCGTGGAGCATGGCCGGGGTGATGGGGGCCTCCCGGCGCGCGGCGTCGCCGCGCTCTCGGCGGATGCCGCGGATGGTGGTGGTGAGCTGGTAGTCACCCTCCAGGGGGTTGGGGAGGCCCCACTCCCGGTGTATAACGCGCACGATGTTGAGATATTGGCGTATCGAGGTGTAGCACATGCGGCGCGCTAGGTGGGCCGCGTAGCAGCAGAGGAGCGCCGAGGAGGCGGGGATGGGCGGTGAGCCCATGGCCGCGCAGAAGCGTAGGTAGGCACGCCTGTGGGAGGCGTATGCTCGCTGTGTGTTTGGCGCGTACGCGGCCTGCTGGTATATGGCCACTTCCCGGTCCAGAGCCGCGCAGTCCATCCTATCCGGGCGCGAGCCAGGAGCCGAATGTGGCCCCGGGCGGGCCCGGGGGGGGTGCGGCCCGGGGGTCGGTCATGGTGTGCGCCAGTGCCGCTTGGAGCCGCTCCGCTCCCCCGCGGAGCACGAGGCGGCTAGCCGCGTTTGCCACGACGTTGCAGATGCCCGGGTAGTATATTGCGCGCAATTTGAAATTGTGTGTCGCGGACATGTAGTAGACCTGCCGGAGGTAGGCCATAACCGTGGGGTCTTTCGCGGTGCCCCGATTGATGATGGCGGCGGCGGCCTGGTTGTCCGTGTGTACGTACACTTTTTGGTTGGCCCAGGCGTGCGCCCAGAGGTGCGCTGCGGGCACCAGGCTGAGGACCTCTTTATAGTTAATGGAGAGGTGCTGGGTGCCGGGCCAGTCGGCGAAGGCGAGCGCGAACCAGGCGCCGTTGTGGTAGCCCCCCGCCCCATCCAGGCAGGCGTCCGTGGAGATGGGCGTGGCGGGGGCTGGGTCGAGAATGGGGGTGCGCCCGTTGTGGTTGTTGGCGAATAAGATCCACCAGGCTAGGTCCTCGCGCACCGAGGCGGTAACCCTGGCGCGGTGGGAGGGGCGGCAGAGCGCGCCCATGAGGTCGAGTAGACGGCGCAAATGTGTGCGCCCCCCATATATGACCTGGGCGGCCCAGTTCAGCTTCCTGCAGATGGATTGAAGCTCGCGCTTGGAGAGGCTGCGGCGCGCGGCCGCCCCCTCGGCCTCGGCTATGAGGGCCTGAAGCTTAACGCGGGGGAGGCCTAGGGTGAAGTTCACTGTGTTGATCTCCACCCCGAGGAAAGTTATGCAGGTGCTGGGACCTACTAGCTTGCCATAGTTAATCGCGAATCCCAACTCGCGGAGGAGGGCCATCAGCTCCCCCATGAGGCGGCGGCACTCGCCGCGGTTGGGGTGGGTGACGAAGAAATCGTCGCAGTAGACCAGTATATGGTCGCCCCAGCCCCGAGCGCGCATGACACCCAGCGCTGCCTGCGTGAGCTGGTTGAATACGATAGCACTCAATCGCGCGCCAAACATTAGCCGTGTGTCGTGTAGATATGTGGGGGCGGGGTTGCCCGCGAATGTCCATTGCAGGCCCGCGTACGCGTAGTCGTGGGGGTGTATGCGTACGCTGCGGTACGCGCTGGCCAGGTCCACCTTTCCCATGTAGGCGCCCGGCCGGAGGAGGGCGGCCGCCTGCTCAACGGTTGAGCAGCTGTATCCGGTCCCCTCGGCGTAATCATTGAGTGTGCCCCCCCTGGGGCGGGAGGCGTCGTGGATGAGGCGGATCCCCCCCCCCTCCTTGGGGATGGCGCCGAGGGCGCTGGTGATGTGCGCCGGGCCGTCGCGCCGGACGTAACGGCCATTCGCCATCTCGGCGCGCACCTGCGCCTCTACGGCCTCCCGGAAATCGGGACGCGTCGCCGAAGGGGGGTTTGGCTGCAGGGAGGGGGGGCCGTCCACGTGCGTGTTGGTCACTCTGAATCCGTGGCGCACCCCGGCCAGGATTTCCGCGCGCGCTGGGGTGTCGGGGGGGAGCAGGCGCTCCCAAGCTTCTGGGATGAGCGCCCCCCCGGACCCCGCCTATTCCTTCTTCTGGTGCTCGAATTTACATGGGGAGTAGGGGCACTTTCCCGTGTTGGCAAACAGGCGGCATATGGTTTTGTCGCCCGCGGTGCTGGAGGCGGCGTCGGCGCGTCCTGCCCTGTGTTGTTGCTGCGCCCCTCCATGGGCGCTGCCGGGGTGACCGCTCCGTCCCTTTTGCAGAGGGGTGGGGCGCTGCCTGGGGATGAGGATTTGCATCTCGAGGTAGGTGGCCGCGGTCCCCCAGGCCGTGCCGTGCTCCGCCTGGACCTCCCGGTATTGTGTATCGTAATCGATCACGGACTGCCATTCAAAACGCGCCGCGAAGTTGTGAATGCTCGCCGTGTAGGACATGTAGTAGTCTATGTCCATGCGATCCAGGTCGCCCAGTTGGAGCAGGTGGGCTGCGAGGCACTGGTTGGCCGCGCCCCACTCCCCCTGCGTCAGGTACACGCACGCGCACGAGTCCTCCTCCGTTTTGAATTGAACGAGGCCTGAGGGGGGATCGACAATCTGCAAGTACTCCTTGCGCTTTTTCGCTATGCGCTCCCGCACGGTGCGCGGGAGGTAGTCGATTATCCTGAGCGCCTTGCTTGACTTTGCGCGGACGGTCAGGTTGTGGCGCGGGTCGGGGCCGGCTCCGTGCCGACTGGGGCGGTTCGCGGGGGCGGTGGTGGGCGCGATGTATCCCGTTGCGCCGGCGGGCCGAATTGCCGGCGCGATTTGCGCGCGGGTGCGCTCCGGCGAGTCCGCGTCATCGCTTCCTGTGTTGCCGAGGAGTCGGTCGGCTGCCGTGGAAGTCCAAAGCTGATCGAAGGCTGTGCCCGCCTCCAATATTGCGTGGCGCTCCTGCCGCGCCCTGTCGGTGTTCCGCTGCCGGTCGGCTGCCGTGCGGTCCGCCTGGGCGGGGGGGGGGCTGACTGTCCTCCCCCCGGCTGGGGCTCGCGCCCCCACTGGTGCCGAAGCTGGCGTTCCCCAAGTCGCCCAGCGCGGCCCGGAGGAGGGCCCGCTGCCCGCGTGAGATGTCGAGGGCCGCGAAATCGGTTTTGTCGATGGCGAGCAGCGCCTCCCTCGTTGTGATGTCCTCTTGGGACATCGTGCCCGTGGTCCTTCTGCTCAGTCCGGCCAGGGTGGCCCAGCTCAAGAATTCAAAATCTTCAAACTCGTTCTCCGCCATGATGGCGTGAGATGCGAAATGCGCGCTAAGGGCAGAGCAGCTCTGACCGTGTGAGCTGGATGCGCGCCCACTGCTGAGTGAGTGGTGAGCCGTTGGGAGCTTTGGCGGGAGAGAGGGACCGTTGCCTCCCCCCGCCTTATCTTAATGGCGACACGGACGGTTGCGCACCGTCGTGCCTCGCCGCCGCCGGCCGGCCCGGCTCCGCGCCGGTTGACCGCTCCCAGGGGCGGCAGGCGCCCGGCGCATCTTCCTCCGTGCTGCGTCTTTTTAAATCCCAGCGGCTCGCCGCTGGGTACAAACACATCACTAGATCATTCTGTCCTGCCATTCAACTGAACCGGCTGGGGAGTTGGCCCAGTCTTTGAGGAGATTCCGCTGCTCCTTTCCTGCTCTGGAGCCAGTTGTTGAGTGGGTGTTTGA
The DNA here is from genome assembly GCA_030323885.1 of Branchipolynoe longqiensis. Lineage (NCBI taxonomy): Eukaryota > Metazoa > Annelida > Polychaeta > Phyllodocida > Polynoidae > Branchipolynoe > Branchipolynoe longqiensis. The sequence goes on along the minus strand of JASIRB010004098.1, from coordinate 13,014 downwards.
GTCTGTGGCTATGTAGGTAGGCTAATGTGAAAAACAATACAGACGGAGAGAAAGAGAGAAAGTAAAGCAAACGTGTAGAGAGTGTCCAAGCCCTTCTGGTTTATTATATATAGTACATGGATTCTTGGTATAGGATCATGCCATTCACTCCAACCAATAAGGAAGCAGCATTCCCAGTTCCTCCAATAGGGACTCAGCATTTCTGATTACCATGACCACCAGTGGTCTGCCCACCACCAGAGCTGTTTGACCTGTGGCCACCACCAACCTTGACCCCTGTGTGCATTGACCTCTACCTCAGCAGAGAGCCAGGCCCTGAGTGCACTCACACCTAGACCTGCCAATCATCCCTATGTATATAATTACCTGCTCTCAGCCAAGCCATATATATATACACAACATACATATACACACACTTGGCCGGCCACACAGAATAATAATAGAGGATTTCCATTTCCCCCTCTGCTGATTACCGGAATATTTTACACAGGGTTCATGTCAGGTACTTGTGCGGCTAGGTCTGGCAGGTTTCGGCCCTCTCTCCATGCTTCGGGGATGAAGTTGTGGTGGCCATTCTCTTCATGGTCTAGCTGTTGATTCTGGAGGGTGGGACATTGCATACTCATCATGTTGTGTATGATCATGCATATGTTGACGATGAGCTTCACGGTGGAGGGGTGGTGCTGCATCGTGGTGAGCAGAACCTGGAATCGGTTTGCCAGGATACCAAATGCATTCTCTACGAATCTCCTAGCTCGGGAAATCCTGTAGTTGAAGATGCGTTCCTCATGCGTCATATCCCTCCTGCTGTATGGCTTCATCATTGTCGGGCGTAGGGCGAAGGCATCGTCACTGATCAGGAAGTAGGGCACATCGTCCTGGCCGTTCACAATATGCTCGGAGTCAGGGAAACCTAAGGTACTATCTTCAGTGCCCGCCTTCAGCTCAGAGTCATTGAAAACCTGCGCGTCTGACGCTGAACCCTTTCCACCAACATCGGCCCAAATGAACTTGTAGTCTGCATCAACGAGCGCCATGAGAACTATGGAGTAGAATCCCTTATAGTTGTAGTAGAGGGATCCACTCTTTGGGGGACACCGGCAGGCAATATGCTTCCCATCTAGGTGCTCCACATGTGTTGGGGAAGTTCCACCTCTCCATGAACTTTTCTGAGGTGGCACACCATCCATGAGGAGTGGTGGGGTTGGTCATCACCTCGTCAATGTATTCGGCGATGACTGCCTTACACACTTCTCTCACGATGAGTGATTGGGAGTTGTGGGGGACCCTTCACCCAAACTTCATGCAAGCATACTTGTTCCCAGAGGCTAGGTGATGCAGAGTGAGGGCAAGCTTCAGGCCAGGCTCGATCAGCTTTCTGAAGGTTGTGTATTTCTTAGTTATCCGGGGACCCACTCTGGCTAGCATCTCGTCGAACATCTGGGTAGGTATCCGCATGAAGTTGATGAAAGAAGCTGTGTCCTCATTACCGAGTTCCACCAGAAGCTGGTTGTACAAGCCAAACTGTCGCCGCCTCCTGATCCACAATCTCATCCATATTCTCCTCAGTCGACATCGTCTCTTTCTTCTAATAACACGGTGACAGTAAAATATCAATTGGTTAAAATTGCATAGTCCAATGATTTTGAGTTTCTGAAATTTTCTGAGATATATATATTAGGTTGATCGTTATTATGTACCTTATTTTAGCTTGAAGTAAGCTTTATTTTAAAGTTGCATGGTCCGATGAAATATAATTTTGTCAAAATTAAAACAACTACTTACATTTGATCCTATATATCCAACTTAGATACTGGTGTATTAGCTAATGATTTGGGACAGCATAGACAGAATAACCAGTGAATTTATAACCTCACCCCTTTAGACACTCACTTTGAAACACCCATTATGCAGGGAGCCATTAACCAACTAGGCCAATCTTGTGACCTCATTAGCCTCCCCCCAACCAAGTAGCCCTACTGTGCAGGGCCATAGAGGGGAAGGGGAAATGAAGTGGATGTGTCTGTGTGTGTATGTGTCTGTGTTTCCTGGCCTGACTTTACAGAGACACAGCGACATACATCCACACAGACATACACACAGACACACAGACAGACACACACAGACATACACACATACATATACACACAGGCACACACAGACAGACACACATAGATATACACACACAGACAGACATGCATAGTCAGCAAACACAGAAACACACAGACATGCACACACCCGACATACACAGACACACATACACCCGACCTGACTTTGCAGAGAGAGAGACACACACACAGACAGAGACACATAGCCAACCGCACACAGACAGAAGCAGACACACACATACATGCACATACATACACACAGACATACACAGACAGACACACACACAGACAGACACACATACATACACACAGACATATACACAGACACACACATACATACACACATAGATAGACACACACAGACAGACATGCACATACAGCACACACAGACACAGAAACACACAGACATGCACACAACCAACATACACAGACACACATACACCCGACCTGACTTTGCAGAGAGAGACATACACACACAGACAGAGACACATAGAGAGACACACACATACAGAGGCAGACACACACACATACATACACACATACATACACACATATACACACACATACAGACATACACAGAAACACACAGATAGACACACACAGACATACACACAGACAGACACACATATACACACACATACAGACATACACAGAAACACACAGATAGACACACACAGACATACACACAGACAGACACACACAGATACATACAGACATACATAGACAGACAAGCACAAGCAGACACAAGTAGACAACACACACATTATATATTTTTTGTAACCCTAGTGCCATATGGGCCTATGGCACTAATCCATTCCCAGAATGTGCCAAATCCAACCAGGAATACCTACCTACAGTCCTGTAAGGTTCCAGGTCATCTCACATCACGTGGTCACCGCGAGATGACCATCTGGGTCATAGCCACAGGACTTTTGGCAAGCTTGTCGAAATTATTTTTGGTTCTTTCAGCTCAGATTACTTCAAAACTAATCATCTTTAATAAAAATCACTCCGGACTAATGATTAGTAGCTTGTAACGATCAATTTGATATATTTATCTAAAAAATAAGACAAAAATTCAAATGCCATCGGACCATGCAACTTTAAGTGGCTAACTTTTGAGATATCTGGAATGAAACCATGCAAAATTAATTTTGGCAAGCTTGTCAAAACTCTGACCCCATAGGCTTCTGCAGTAACAGGTTCTATTCAATTGCCTCAGTATTCCCTTCTATGTGGCTACAAATGTTTAATAAGCGCACCAGTATCTAAGTTAGATACGTAGAATCAAATTGAGGTCATTGTTTTGGTTTTGAAAAATATGATATTTTCATCGGACCATGCAGCTTTAATATCATGGTGATGTTGGAGAAAGGCTAGTTGGTATTCCTGCAGGAGCCTTGCAGGGACATCCATCATCTCCGAAGAGCTGAGCTGTTCTGCTCAAACATGAAATCCGCTGCCTTTATATACTTGAAGGCAACATGTTAGAAAAATGTTCACAAAAGGCTCACCGAACATTCGCAGAACACCAATGAACGTTATATGTGTTAAGTGAGCGCTCGATGTACAAGACACGGTCAAGACACGGTGGAGAAACACCAAACGAACGTTAGACATGCCATTAGACATATGTTAGAAATACGTCGTCATACTTTGTCAATATGTTGTCAACACGCAAACTCTACATACAGGGACCGGTCCGTGTTACCGGCACCGGTTACCTATGCCTGTTACTGGTCCCTGTTGACAGATGCCTGTTACCGGTCCCTGTTGACAGACGCCTGTTACCGGTCCCTGTTGACAGACACCTGTTACTGGTCCCTATTAACAGATGCCTGTTACCGGTCCCTGTTACCAGTCCCTGTTACCGGCGCCTGTTACCGGTCTCTGTTACCAGTCCCTGTTACTGACGCCTGTTACTGGTCCCTCTTACCGGTCCCTGTTACCGGACGCCGCCGACCCGGGACACGTGCGCCTCACTTCACCCCTCACCCGGACGGCGTCCCGACAAAAGCCGAGCCTTGACGAGCGTTGTGCAGCCAGGCTGGTCGCCCTGACAGCCCGAGTGGGCGCCCAACTAGCGCCACACGGCGCCCCCTGCTGAGCGCCACCGGGCCGCCGTTCTGAGCCCGTTGTATAAACAGGTGGTGCAGACTAAACTCAGACGGTTCTCCGCCTGACCGTCACAGACCGTCATGAGCCGTCACCAACCGCCACCCCATCACACAGTCACACCGTCCTGAACCGTCACGAACCGTCACGAACAGTCAGAGACCGCCACAAACAGTCACAGACCGTCACGAACCATCACAAACAGTCACAAACGCCACAGTCCGTCACCCCGTCACCACCGTCACGAACCGCAACCGTCCGTCACCGGCCGTTAGACCCACAGACCCTCACCTCGTGCGTCTTCAGCCGTCTTCACCCCGCGTGTCGCCCCCCTCCCCTCCCCTCCCTTCCCCTCCCCTCCCCTCCTCCTCCCCCTCCGCCCCGCCCCTCCCCCTCCCCTCCTCCACCCCTCCCCCTCCCCCCTTCCCTCCCCCCGCGTCACCCCCTACTTCCCGGCGCACGGTAATCCCGGTGCGCGTGCGTCAGTTGACCTCTGAGTAACCATTAACCCGGGTCACCGTTGATTATAGCGCAACCCGCCAGGGGAGCCACCGCCGCCACCCCCCAGCAACCCGGGCCCACGGGCAGCCGGTGGGGGTGGGGTGAGGGTCGGGGCAGGGCGGGGCGAGGCGGGGGACGGGGCAGAGGGGGCGGGGGGCAGGGGTATGCGGGGCGAGGCGCGGCGAGGCGCGGCGAGGCGCGGCGAGGCGCGGCGAGGCGAGGCGGGGGCATAGTTCGGCGGGGCAGGTGGGGGGGGGGCGGCGGGGCGGGGCGATGTGGGTTGGGCCATAGTGGGATATTTAAATCAATTAGAATTCAGTAGATTACGCCACAAATATTGACTCCGACATCCCCCACCAGGCGGCAGCACTCTGAAGCGACGTAACAGGTGTGGAGGGAGTGTGAGGGTGTGAGGGTGTGAGGGTGTGACGGTGTGACGGTGTGACGGTGTGGGGGTGTGAGGGTGTGAGGATGTGAGGGTGTGAGGGTTTGAGGGTGGGGGGGTGAGGGTGTGAGGATGTGAGGGTGTGGTGTGCTGGTGTTGGAGTGTGGGCTGGAGGTGTGGTGTGTGAAGGTGCGGATACTTTGGATGTGTCGATCTGTGAGTGTGCGTGGTGTGTCTGAGTGTTTGTGCGTGTGTGTGTGTTTGCGTGTATGTTCATGTGGATGTGTGAGTGTTTGTGTAAGGGTGTGTGTGGGTGTGGATGAATGTGTCAGTGTCTGTGTGTGTGGGTGTAGGTGTGTACGTCGGTGGGTGTGGGTGTGGGTGTGGGTGTGGGTGTGCGCGTGCACTGTGCTTGTACACTGTGCCTTTACGCTGTTTGTATATTGTCTAGGCACTGTGCCTCTACAGTGTGCCTTTAAACTGGTGTATATTGTGTGTGCACTGTGCCTTCACACTGTGTGTATATTGTGTGTGCACTGTGCCTTTGCACTGTGTGTATATTGTGTGTGTACTGCCTTACACTGTGTGTATTATTAATACGCGCCGTAGCAAGAAAGGAACAAGACATTATACATATATACAGTTGGATGAGTTATACCTCTGGCTGGTACCTCTAAAAGGCCCCTCCGTTTATTCATGAAGCTAAATTTCCTGCCGAATGAATGCAAATGCAAAGTCGCGCAGACGCAGAAGGCCCGCGTTGCGCTGCCGGCGCCGGTTAGGCGCTGCCCAGGAGCATCAAAGTAGCACCGGGCTGCACAAAACATCAAAGCAGCTCAGTGCTGCCCAAACACGGCGGCTTCAACGTCCCACGGACCGTTTCACCAAGGAATAGACTAGCCTCAGCTTTTAATTTTTTTTTTTAATTTTTTTAATTTTTTTTTATTGAGGCTGTATTTATACTGTCCATAGCATATAAGCCCGGGTACCCAGGCTTGTTTTCAATGCTGGCCAGTTGTAGTGTTGGTGTTATCTTACCACACAGTGGCTGCTGATAAGGTATTTGATTGCCTGCATTTCAGTAGCAGATAGATAATTGGTTGGTATGGTTAGTAGCCTATGTTAGTTTTTTTGGATTTTCTTGGTATATATGTTTTTATTTTTCTACTCTTATTACTAGACTAGCCTACTCCTATTTACATATCATAGGCTTGTACGTAGCTGTGTGGTGTGTTATCTGGCTACTTTTGGCATGGTTACCTTCCATCCCGCTGGTGGGCCGTGACATATCACATGCCCCTTTGCAGTGCAGCTTACTGGGGGTTTCCTAGCCTTATTTTGCACAGATATTTTTTGTAAGTTTTTAGGTCAGGAATTTGTCGTTCCTTTACCGTTTGGGCATTCCACAACTTGGCAGCCATTTCCAGCGTGCTTCTCTCATGAGCTTTTATTCGGCTTCTGGTCTGCTTTAGTAGTGGTGCATTATTTGCTCTAGTAGCCCTTTGTGGTTTTGTTAGAAGTTTACTGTTTTGACTATAGCTATATGCTAATGTTTTCAAATGAATTATTCTCCTATTTTCTAGTAGTTTCACTTTGGTTCTTTTGTGTATGTCATAGGTTGGGTGCAGCTTGTCTACTCTTAGACAGATTTTTAGGGCTCTGTTCTGCAGTGTTTGCAGTTTTTTTAGTAGTTCTTTTCTCGCACCCATGTAGTTTACATCTCCATAGTCAAAATAGGGGAGCACCATGCCCTTGAAGATTTTTATTGACATTTCTTGTGTCATGTAGTCCCTTAGCTTTGCAAATAGCCACAGTTTGTGGTTTACTTTTTGTATAATTTTATTTATACATAGGTTGTAGTTTAGTTGGCTGTCCAACTCAAGGCCTAGGTATTTGTAATGGTCTACATTTTCTAGTGTTTGGTTTCCTAACTTACAGTGTAGTTTTCTTTCTGGCATTTGTTTATGCGAGAAGAGTACTGTTTTTGATTTGCTTGTGTTGATGGTTATTTTGTTGGACTCACACCACTCATCTAGTTTTAGTAGGAGTTTATTTAGTTTAGTTATTACCTCCTCCTCTGTGGTGCCATTTGCGTATATGACTGTGTCATCTGCATATAGTTGGAGGCATTCAGTTTGCAACCATTTTTCAAGGTCGTTTATATAGATTATAAAGAGTAGTGGCCCTAACACTGACCCTTGGGGTACACCACATGTGACAGGTTGGTTGTCTGATAGTGTATTGTTTATTTTTGTTTTCTGTTGCCTGTTGTTCAGGTAGCATCTTATCCAATCCATAGTGTTGGATTTTATGCCCATGGTTTTTAGTTTTTCCAGTAGTATTTTGTGGTCTACTGTGTCAAATGCTTTGCTGAAGTCAATGAAGGCGGCTCCAACTAATTGTTTTTGGTTCATTGATGCCCCCTTGTCTTTCGTTTAGTATATTATTTTTTTCCAGGTGTTCATTGATGTGTCTATGTAACACTTTTTCAATGAGCTTGCCTGGGGTTTGAAGAATTGATATTGGCCTGTAATAATACTTGCGTAACATGTTACACTCTACATATTGTGTGCACTGTGCCTTACAGTGTGCCTTACAGTGTGCCTTTACACTGTGTGTCTATTGTGTGTGCACTGTGCCTTTACATCATCATCATCATGCTGTCGGTCGCGATGCGACAAAGACTGCTTTCATTACTTGACTGCCGCTCTCCATTTTGAAAGCTGCCTGCAAAGTGTTTTTTTGTTGTTGTTTTTTTTGTAAATATAGTTTATTCATTGAATAAAGTCTTTTGTCAGCGCCGTGGCACTGGTCTTCCAGCCATGTGACAATACAGTTATTTACAATAAATGCAGCTAGCCCAAATCAGCTGAAATAACAATATCAAACATTCAAAGACTTACTTATGGTATAGTTTGACAATTCACATACAATTCACACACATGCTGCTGGCTTTTACAAGTTACCAGCGGCACTCTCTCGGGGAGCAAATAGAGGTTTCACACTGGCAAGAACATGTCAAGACAGGCGCAAAACTATTTGTCCCTGCAGTGGCTGGTCGGGAGATGTTGGGAGTTCCATACATCAACCGCCCTTAATGCTGCCACAGTGACATGGTTTTCTGTTTAGGGTTTGCTCCCTTAGCCTTCGGTTCTGTCAAGAACCTGTACCACAAGGCACAACTCTGCAGGGCAGGGGCATCAAACTCCCTGAGGTATTGCAATGCCTGTATACCTGTGCCTTTAGACTGTGTGTATATTGTGTGTGTATTGTGCCTTGCAGTGTGCCTTACAGTGTGCATTTACACTCTGTGTATATTGTGTGTGCATTGTGCCTTACAGGGTCCCTTCACACTGTGTGTATATTGTCTTTGCACTGTGCCTTACACTGTGCCCTTACACTGTGTGTATATTGTGTGTGCACTGTGCCTTATAGGGTCCCTTTACACTGTGTGTATATTGTCTTTGCACTGTGCCTTACACTGTGTGTATATTGTGTGTGTATTGTGCCTTGCAGTGTGCATTTACACTCTGTGTATATTGTGTGTGCACTGTGCCTTACAGGGTCCCTTCACACTGTGTGTATATTGTCTTTGCACTGTGCCTTACACTGTGCCCTTACACTGTGTGTATATTGTGTGTGCACTGTGCCTTACAGTGTGCCTTTACACTGTGTGTATATTGTGTGTGCACTGTGCCTTACACTGTGCCTTACACTGTGCCTTACACTGTGCCTTACACTGTGTGTATATTGTGTGTGCACTGTGCCTTACACTGTGCCCTTACACTGTGTGTATATTGTGTGTACGCTGTGCCTTTACACTGTGTGTATATTGTGTGTGAACTGTGCCTTACATTGTGCCTTTACATTTGTGCATATTGTGTGTGTACTGTGCTTTACAGTGTGCCTTTGCACTGTGTGTATATTTTGTGTGCACTGTGCCTTTACACTGTGTGTATATTGTGTGTGCACTGTGACTTACAGTGTGCCCTTGCACTGTGTGCATAGTGTGTGCACTGTGCCTTACACTGTGCCCTTACACTGTGTGTATATTGTGTGTACGCTGTGCCTTTTCACTGTGTGTATATTGTGTGTGCACTGTGCCTTACAGTGTGCCTTTTCACTGTGTGTATATTGTGTGTGCACTGTGCCTTACAGTGTGCCTTTACACTGTGTGTATATTGTGTGTGCACTGTGCCTTACAGTGTGCCTTTACACTGTGTGTATATTGTGTGTGCACTGTGCCTTACAGTGTGCCTTTGCACTGTGTGTATATTGTGTGTACGCTGTGCCTTACACTGTGTGTATATTGTGTGTGCACTGTGCCTTACACTGTGCCCTTACACTGTGTGTATATTGTGTGTACGCTGTGCCTTTACACTGTGTGTATATTGTGTGTGCATTGTGCCTTACAGTGTGCCTTTACACTTGTGCCTAGTGTGTGTGTACTGTGCCTTACAGTGTGCCTTTGCACTGTATGATTATTGTGTGTGAACTGTGCCTTACACTGTGCCTGTACACTGTGTGCATAGTGTGTGTGCACTGTGCACTACAATGTGTGTGTATATATTGTGTTGTGCACTGTGCCTTACAGTGTGCCTTTGCTCTGTGACTGTCTGGATAATGTGACAAGCCCCCACGCCTGCTGACGTCACACTCGTGCGTCGCCGCGTTACCTTGACACAACACAACTGGGTGGCACCGCGTTACCTTGACACAACACAGCTGGGTGGCACCGCATTACCTTGACACAACACGGTTGGGTGGCACCGCTTTACCTTGACACAACACGGCTGGGTGGACCCGCATTACCTTGACAACACGGCTGGGTGGCACCGCGTTACCTTGACACAACATGGCTGGGTGACGCCACGTTACCTTGACACAACATGACTAGGTGGAGCCGCGTTACCTTGACACAACACGGCTGGGTGGAGCCGCGTTACCTTGACACAACATGACTGTGTGACGCCGCGTTACCTTGACACAACATGACTGGGTGGAGCCGCGTTACCTTGACACAACACGGCTGGGTGGAGCCGCGTTACCTTGACACAACACGGCTGGGTGGAGCCGCGTTACCTTGACACAACACGGCTGGGTGGCACCGCGTTACCTTGACACAACATGGCTGGGTGGAGCCGCGTTACCTTGACACAACACGGCTGGGTGGCACCGCGTTACCTTGACACAACATGGCTGGGTGATGCCGCGTTACCTTGACAGAACACGGCTGGGTGACGCCGCATGGCAGGAAGTTCCACTCGATGACCTGCGCGAACCCGCCGCAGGTCGCCTGCCCGATGACCGGCGCCACGCACCTTCCATTTACGGCTTAGTGGTCAGCCAGAAAGCCGCAGGTGGTCCCAGCCCGATGACCACCAGGGGCAGCAGTTGTTAAGGTCAGGTGAAGGTCAGGTGACGTTCAGGTGAAGGTCAGGCAGCGCGCGGAAGTCGTCCCCGACTTAGGATTTTCAAGAGGTGAATTGTGCCTGCCAACGTTCTGTCGACAAAGCGCTCTCAACGATGCACAGCCACTGTCTGCTGCTGGTTGTGAAGCCGTTGTCATGGTGACAACCAGCATGCCTCTGTGCTCCGAGTGCAGCCAGTGTCTGGTGCTGCTGGTTGTGCACAAGTGCACTAGTAATGAACTGAGATGTTGTCACGTGATGGGTGACGTGGTGGGTGACGTGGGGGATGATGTGGTGGGTGACGTAGTGGGTGACGTGGTGGGTGACGGATGGGTGATGTGGTGGGTGACATGGTGGGTGATGTGGTGGGTGATGGGTGGGTGATGTGGGGGTGATGTGGTGGGTGACATGGTGGGTGACGTGGTGACATAGTGGGTAACGTGGTGGGTGATGTGATGGGTGATATGGAGGGTGATGTGATGGGTGATATGGAGGGTGATGTGGTGGGTGACGTGATAGGTGAGGTGGTGGGTGACATGGTAGGTGATATGGAGAGTGATGTGGTGGGTGACGTGATGGGTGACATGGTGGGTGATGGGTGGGTGATGTAATGGGTGATGTGGTGGGTGATGTGACGAGGTGGGTGACATGGGGGTGATATGCAGACTGATATGGAGGGTGAGGTGGTTGGTGATGTGGTGATGTGGTGGGTGATGTGGTGGGTGATGTGATGGGTGATATGGAGGGTGATGTGGTGGGGGATGTGATGGGTGACATGATGGATGACGTGGTGGCTGATGGGTGGGTCATGTGGTGGGTCATGTGGTGGGTGACGTGGTGACGTGGTGGGTGACTTGGTGGGTGATGTGGTGGGTGATGTGACGTGGTGGGTGATGTGGAGGGTGAGTTGGTGGGTGACATGGTGGGTGACGTGGTGATGTAGAGGGTTATGTGGTGGGTGATGTGGTGGGTGATGCGGTAGGTGATATGGAGGGTGATGTGGTGGGTGATGTGTTGGGTGAGGTGGTGGGTGATGTAGTGGGTGATATGGAGGGTGATGAGGTGTGTGACGTGATGGGTGACGGGTGGGTGATGTGGTGGGTTATGTGATGAGTGATGGGGTGGGTGACAGGTGGGTGATGTGGTGGGTGATGGGTGGGGGTGGTGGTGGGTATTGGGTGGTTGATGTGATGGGTGATGTCTGGTGACGGGGTGGGGTGACGGGTGGGTGACGGGTGGTTGATGTGATGGTGATGTGGTGGGTGACGGGGGATGATGTGGTGGTGTCGGGGTGGGTGACGTGTTGGGTGAGGTGGTGGGTGATGTCATGGGTGATATGGCGGGTGATGAGGTGGGTGACGTAATGGGTGCCGGGTGGGTGATGTGGTGGGTTATGTGAAAGGTGACGGGTTGGATGATGGGTGGGTTATGTGGTGGGTGACGGGGTGGGGATATGGTGTGATGTGTGGGTGTGGGGTGGGTAGGTGTTGTTGGGTGGTGGGGGGGTGGGGGGGGGGGGGTGTGGGGGGGGGGTGGTGGGGGGGGGGGGGGGGTTTTTGGGGTTGGTGAGAGGGTGGGGGATGTGTGTGTAGGTGAAGGACGTGGGTATGTGATGGGTGACGTGGTGGGTGACGGGTGGGTGATGTTATGGGGAATGGGGTGGGTGATGGGTGGGTGATGTGGTGTGTGATGTGAGGGGTGACGTGTTGGGTGTCGGGGTGGGTTAGGTGGTGGGTGACGGGTGGGTGACATGGTGGGTGATATGGTGGGTGATATGGAGGGTGATGTGGTGGGTGACGTGGTGGTTGACGGGGTGGGTGATACCCCCGCCACACACACACATATACACACATCACACTCATCCTGCTAAGGCCCTGTCACACTCCGACATACAGCGTTAGAGCGTGCTCAACGTTAGGAAATTTGCTAGTACGTCAGCATTCGTCAAACTTTTCAGCGGCCGAGGATAAAAATGGGCGTATACACAACATACACACAACGTACATATTGTATGCAGAACGTATCTCTGACGTATTGCTAGCGTATGAGAGCATTCATGTGTCTCGCAAAATGTTCGCAAATCGCTCCCATACGCTCACGGAACACTGACCAACATTACATATGTTACTCCATTGCGAGAAGTATGGCGTATACATTAAATACACTGGAGACATGGCAGGCATACGTTCGAAGTACGTTAGGAGTACGTAATGCATCCGTTGTCAGTACTCGGACTGTACGCGGACTGTACGCAGGCACGTTCCCAGCGGCGGAACGTATGGCTAACATGCAGCAAGGTATACCAACATATCCCTAACATACTCCCAACGTACGCCAACGTATCCCGAATGTACACGCAGCGTACATTCAACGTACGAGCCACACTTCGATACATGTTTGAAATTTTGAGCATGCACACAATTTTGTCGGTGCCTCTAGGCACGGCGATGTAAGACGACGTATAACAACGTATCCGGACCGTACCCGACGTATG
>JASIRB010004198.1:0-18569 GCA_030323885.1 Branchipolynoe longqiensis | reverse complement strand
CCACTACCACCACCACTACCACTACCACCACCACCACCTCCACCACCACCATCACCCACACCCACACCCACAACGCACCCACCACCATCACCAACCACCAAAGCCAACCACCACCATCCTGATATGACCTTAGATGTTGCTAGGACATAAAACCACAACAAACATCTTGATAGTGGTACATAATGTGTGTACTCTGAGGCTAGCTTCTGTGCTACATATTGGGCCAAATGGCCGAGGCTAGTGTAGTAGTCTACATGAGCCCCACTACCATGCGGTGGCGGCAGACACTGCGCTGCACGCCTATGCAGTTACACTGAACTTCGCTAGGTGGCGGCACGCTAGCCGCTGGGCAGAGCCCCATCTGGGCTGCCCTCTACTACGTGTGGCTAGCTCACCCCGCACCCACCTATAGAGGCGACGTGGGACCTGGCGAGTTAAGGGGCGGGTCAGTTGACTGTGGACGCCGCGGAGAGCAGAGAGGTTTTGTAATAAACCAGTTTGAAGCGTACTGATACTAAATCTTGGCATTCTTCCGTGAGTGCATGCGTGGCAGTGTGGAAGACCATGGGCCATCACACTAGTTAGGCTTGGGACTTTGTGGCTTGCAGGGTTTGTCAACAGAATAATAGGCCTTTTTCCACAGAACTTGCAAAGTGAGTTGCTACCCGCAACATTAGTTCTTGCCATTGCCATCAGAGGGTGGGTGGATTAGTGGTGAAAATCCTCTACTAGACCATTTGCACGAAGCATGCTGCACAGTGAACTGCTACCCACAACATCAGTTGTTGCTGCTTCCATCAGAGGGTGGGTGGGTTGGTGGTGGAAATCCTCTATAAGACATTTTCCACAGAGAATGTTGCAAAGTGAATTGCTGTTTTAGTAATATTGGTTCTTGCCACTGCCATTAGAGGGCACGTGTGTTAGTGGTGTAAATCATTTATAAAATATTTTTCTCAGAGAATTCTGGTCAGTGTGTTGCTACCCGCAGCATTAGTTCTTGCCACTGCCACCAGAGGGCAGGTTGGTGGTGGAAATGCACAATTTGGTTAAAGTTTCATAGTTCGATGGCTTTGAGTTTCTGCAATTTTCTGAGATAAATATATTAGGCTGACAGTTATAGTGTACCTTTCTTTAGTTTGAGGTAACTTTTATTTTAAATGGTTAACTTTTAAGATATTTGAAGTGCAACCATGCAAAATTAATTTGTGTAAGCACGCCAAAACTCTGATACCATAGGCTTCTGCAGTAACAGGTTCTATTAAATTGACTCAGTATCATTCTCTTCTGTGTGGCGACAAATGTTTAATAACTGCATCAGTATCTAAGTTAGATATGTCAAATCAAATCTAGATAATTGTTTTGGTTTTGACAATTTGATGTTTTCATCGGACTATGCAGCTTTAACTCAAGATGCGTATGCACATAGACATTCGCACCAAAGACATATGGCGGTGCTTGGAAACGAGTGTGGGGTAGCTGACATGTAATTAATAGAAGTGGATTTTTATCAGGGAATAATTGACGGTATCTAGGAACTCATTGATTTATATTTGAAGAGAGTTTATATTTGTATGAGCTCAAAATCAAAAAGTGAAATAGCTTTTTTTTCAACTCTGACATACGCACAACATGTAAACCTTCATATGAACCTTGTGTACATTGATTCTGCATTATTTGGAAGGTTTTCACTTTTGCTTTCCATGTCACACTTTAGTGCCCAGTTTCAGAGATTGACCCAGATATGAATCTACTATAAATCAATGCAATGACCCAGATATGAATCTACTATAAATCAATGCAATGCCGCCTCACGTGAAATGAGAAAATGTCATTTCTTTTTTGATTAATTGTGTATTGTGAGACCTTTCTCCTATGACATATTTGATCTTCATGCGCACATGCACACACATGCATACACACACACATACATATGCATACACATACAGCTCACCCGTGTCTGATCCCTCACTCTGATCTGAAACTACTAATTGCCACCCACATAAAATCCAAATGGCAACATGAGTGGGATGAAAACATTAATAAACTTAAAGAAATTGAACCATCCGTGGGAAAGCCACCACAGACTCATGCGGGAGGTTGGCGGGACCAAGTGGTCCTTAGCCGCTGCCGTATTGGCCACTCGTGGCTTACACATGCTTTTCTGCTCATGGGGGAACCTCCCCCTGAATGTATTGGGTGTCAGTCCCCGTTGACACTCAAACACATTTGACTTAGTTGCGTTGATTTTTTGGCCCTGCGCCAACGGTTCTACACTGCAGACAGTATGCATGACCTTTTTACTAAGGTAAAACAGGAAAACATTTCATCCTTTTTGAGGGCAGCTGGACTGTACCATCTCATATAGTTTACTAAATAGATTCTATCAATTATCAATAAAACTTTTCTCTTTCTCTGGGAATTTGTTTCCCTTGACCACAAATATATGATTGTGAGCTTTCTAATTTAATGAGTGTCTATTGGCACATAATTGATTGTCTGCTTTTACATGTAAAAGCGATGGTTTGAACAAAAAACAAACATTTCTCACCGTCAATATGGCCTCTGCTGCCGACACGGCTTAAAGCAACCACCAATCAATCAATCAATCAATGCTCATGTCACAGAATGTGGATATACCTGAGCTCCAACCTATGAGAATGAGATATAGATTGATCGTTTCTGCAGGATTACTTGAGGTGCCCTATGCACTTTTCATGACAGTTTTAGATGCTATCCAGTTTAGCCTTCTATCATACAGGGCTCTCGATCACTCTGGATGGAGCTTGGGTCAAATACGCATGAAAAGGCATATTTGATGCGCAGTGATGGCATCGCTTACATTACAAGGAACATTATTTGCTGGAAAAGAAATAGAAATGACCCGAAAAATAATGTAATGTTGAACGCACGACTTTTCTACAACTGACTCACAAGAAACTAACCCATACGTCACTGACCCCCAAATAGAATTTCCCGTTGTGAGCCCTGAGGATATGTATGTCATTGTGATGTTTGTTTGTTGTTGTTTTACGTCCTAGCAACATCTAAGGTCATATCAGGACAGGTACTGATTTGTGACAGTGTGCACTCAGGGCGACTTTATAGTGCTGCCCCACTGGGAAATCAGGCTACCAGCACTATGACCTGATATCCCACTTAGTCACATCATCCTGACACTGAGTGAACCAGTCCTTGCCCTATCCTAGTAATGCCGAGCGCCAGGCTAGGAAGCGACAAGAATCAATTTTAAAGTCATTGGTTTGACTCGACCAGGGCTCGAACCCACAAACTCATGGGTTCGGATCCCCCGATCTCCAAAAACAGGGTACGGACGCTCAACTCATTTGGTCCATTGTGATGTGTTGAATGTTTCCATAATGAATCACTTTATCGGATTAATAATATTATCAATGTTAATAATAGCAACATGAATACAATATGACAGTACTGTGTAAATATACTTATGTGATGTATAACGCATTATACAAGTATAAATGCTAGGGAGAGGAGTGTGTAGGGGTGAGGGGACCAGTGTAGGAGAGTAGTGTGTAGAAGGAGGAGGATGGGACCAGTGTAGGAGAGGAGTGTGTAGGAGGAGGGGGGGGGGGACCAGTGTGGCAGAGGAGTGTAGGTGAGGGGACCAGTGTGGGGAACGAGCAGGAGGAGACGGCGACGACACCACGTGACCGCGTCACGTGGTACTAGAGGAACGCCTGGTCGGCAGCTCCACGGGCCGAGACCTCCTCACCACCATTGACAGACGCCGGGTGAGACGCAGGAGGAGGCTGACCGGGCTTCACAGGTGCAGAGACGCAGGAGGAGGCTTGAGCAGAACACTGGAGCAGAACACTGGAGAAGTTTGGTAGGACCCACCCGCACTGGAGTTCTTTATATGTGTTGTATGCAGGGTAGAACAGGACTCGGTGGTGCAGGAGCAGGTGGTGGTGTGTGTGGGGCGGTGTGTGTGTGTGTGTGTAGGGGGGGGGGGTACTAACTCCCCACCCACCGCCATGCGGAGTTGTGTGCATAGTGACTAGTGACATCACCCGCCCCTTGGCCATGCTGGAGGCAGTCGGCTCCAGGCTGCTACCGTGTGTTACACGCCCGCCATGGAGGAGTTGGGCTATCTGTGTGACGCTACTCACTGTGTCACTTACTCACTCACTCACTCACTCACTCACTCACTCATTCACTGCCTGTCACTGCTGTCAGTGTAGCCACGGCAGGCCGGCTTGTACACCACGTGTACACTGCACGATCTGCCTGTAGGTTTGTGGTTGGGCAGAAGCCACCCTCCGTGTGAGGCCGACTGTGGAGGAGCGGAAGGAGGAGGAGGTGGTGGTGGAGGAGGAGGAGCAGGAGGAGGAGGAGGTGGTGGAGGAGGAGGAGGAGGAGGAGGAGGTGGAGTAAGAACAGGAGGAGGACCATGCGAGACCACATGAGACTACACAATACCTGCATAATATATTAATATACCCCTTTTAATGTTTATAAACATTGTGTATGCGCACGCAGCTTGGCTGCAGAACGAATGCACACTGCCCTTTTGAGTTTGTCGGTACGCGCAGTACAAAACGTCTACTTATTCAAGATTAATAGAATCCTAACCTTATAAATTTGCTATAATCTGTGTGTTAAACATGTTTTATGTATGTATTCCAAGCGGTTTGCTTCTAGTTGGTGTGGTTTTAGAAATATTTCACTTTTTCTGTATGAAGATTGCTCACAGCCATTAACAATGCATTGAGTTTGCTGATACATGCAGTTCAAAACGTCAACTTTATTCAAAATTAATAGAAATGCAGAACCATACCTTAGGAATTTAATATAATCTGTTCGTTGAATATGTTTTCTATATGTGTTCCCAGCAGTTTGTTTCTAGGTGGTGTGGTTTTAGAGATATTTCACTTTTTCTGTATGAAGATTGCTCACGGCCATTGACAATGCATTGAGTTTGCTGATACATGCAGTTCAAAATGTCAATTTTATTCAAAATTAATTGAAATGCAGAACCCTAACCTTATAAATTTAATATAATCTCATAGTTGAATATGTTTTCTATATGTGTTCCAAGCAGTTTGTTTCTAGGTGGTGTGGTTTTAGAGGTATTTCACCTTTCTCTATGAAGATTGATCATAGCCATTGGATTTGCAGTGTGACAGTGTGTCGTCCTGCAGCCAAACAGCGTGCGCATTGACCTAAATACCTATGCTGACGTCATATTAAATAGGTCTATACTACTCGAGACTACATGGGACTATACGATACCAGAGGACACTACACGAGACTACATAATACCATATGTCACTACACGATACGATAGGAGACTACACGATGCCATAGGAGACTAAGCGATACCATAGGACGATAGCATTTGAGACTACACGATACCATAGATTACATGAAACTACAAGGGACTACTCGATACCATAGTAGACTGCACGATACCACACGAGACTACACGATACCCAACGGGACCTCACAAGACCTCACGGACCTCTGAGTGTATGTTGGCGTCCGTCGTCCAACCACAAACACGTCAGTCGCCGCCTCATTTTGAATTTGTACACAACCTCTGATTTACTTTTTCTTTTTCTATAATAACTAGTTTTATTTACTTAGGGGAGGGTGTTTCAGTGCGAAAGTGAGGGTAGGGTTGAGAATCACTGACCCTGGATATGCCGAACTGGTGTTGGTAAGTAGGAGGTGTGTGTGGGTGTGTGTGTGTAGGTGTGGGGGCGGGGGTGAAGTGAGGGGGGGGTTGAAGTGAGGGGGGGGGGTTGTCGCGCGAGCGTCCGTGACATCAGTTGCTAAGAAACGGCAACGTTCCCCTTCCAACGGCCAACACTATATGACCTTAGATGTTGCTAGGACGTAAAACAACAACAAACAAACAACAAACACTATTGTCTGCTCCCGCCAAATGTCGTCTGCCTGCGGCAACAGACACTGTGTACTTAAAAACATAATTTCATTTAAAAAACTACAATAAACAATCAAATATTAATTAAAGAACAGAACTAAGCCAAAGAAAATATATTACATTCACAGTTTCAGTAAAACTACTGAAGTTTCAGTGAATTTTTATTCGAAGCAGACGATAATTTTATTAAATGAAACTAAAATGAAATTTCGGTAAGAACTAAGATTTGTACTCGCAGCAGACTGGATTTTTAAATATTTCTTTTTGGTTGGTAGCAGCAGACGACAATTTAACTAATGTATTTTCAGTGAATTTTGCTGGAAGCAAACGGTATTTAATAGGGTTGTGGGTGTTTTTAGGGGGGAGCAGACGACAATTTGATGAAGCAACCCTTTCTTGTGGCACCTTTGCTGTGCTGTGTGGATCATGGTGCGCTGCTGTCTGGTACTACTAACAAAAGCCATGTGAATGTTTGTTTAAATCTACAGCACACACACGCACACACACACACACACATGAAGAGGTGTAGTCAAAGACCCTATAACACTAAGACAGCTCTCTCCCTATCTCTCCAATGGTAATGTAAATTTCGCAGTGCCACCTTGTGGTGGGTTTGATCAGCCTGGCTGCTGGTTGGTGTTTTGCATGTAAACACATACAATTATATTATACATGATATAGGTAAGTATGAATACACATCAATATGAAATTGCTATGAACAAATATGTATCATCATCATCATCATCATCATCGGCATCATCACACATCTTTCACATTCAAATATACATTTATATATATAATATAGCAACTGTGTAATCGAGAGAACAGCCAGCGCACCAAGTGGTGGGTTTGCTCATTATGATTACACAGTACAGGCCGAGTGAGCCGTCTTAGTAGTATAGGGTCTTTGGTGTAGTGTAAAGTTCCTGAGGCCTGCTCCCAGAGCTTGCGTGTTGGAGTTTTACGTCCTGGCAACAGCTACGGTCATATCAGGATGGGTACTGACTTGTGACAGTGCACACTCATGGCAACTTTACAATTCTGCCTCACTTGGAGACCACGCCACCAGCACCATGACCTGATATCCCACTCAGTCACATTATCCTGACACTGAGCCAACCAGACCATGCCCTGTCCTAATAATGCTGGGTGCCTGGCTAGGTAGCGACAAGTATACATTTTTAAGTCATTGGTTTGACTCGACCAGCGTTCGAAACTGTTGATTCGAAATCGAATCCCACGATCTACCAAAACGGGAGACGGATGCTCAACTCATCCGGCCCTCCTGGCGAGTAGCTGCAGTGTACACAACAACACCGTGGGCAGGGTGCTGGAGGGGTCGGTGGGGAGGGGGGGGGGGGGTAGGAGTGGCAGGCATCATACCATGTGCCAGTAATCATGCACCATGAGGTCTAACCGGACGCTGGTTTGTTGTTGGAGTTTTACGTCCTGGCAACATCTAAGGTCATATCAGGACCAACCGGACGCCGTAGCCGAATCTCAGTCGTGGCCGAATCGCAGGCATCCCATTTCTCAGTGAAATTTTGTCAGAAAACTGAGTTTTCAAATCAGCCGGGGGCATGGGCGGAGGAGGGGGGGGGGGGGGTACTGTCCGTGAAAAAACAGCTTTTAAATATTTGTTAGTCTTGAAGTCTTAAACCAGTTACTGAGTTAGACATATATATATATATATACTGGCCTTGAAAATCCAACTCTGTGACAGCCTGCACCATTTTAATCATAGCTTTAAAAAAAATGTCTGTGGTGGATGCCCCTGCACCCCCTTAATTTTTCAGTGATATTTCTTTTTGTCACTGGGACCCCTAGAATCGGTAGAGCGCAGGCTTCCCGCCCAGAAGGTCTGGAGTTGGATTCCCGGTCGAGTGAACCCGATGACATACACAATTGATACTTGTCGATACCTAGCCTGGCACTGGGTCGGCATTACTATGATAAAGGCAAGGACTGGTTAGCTCAGTATCAGGATAATATGAATGTGTGTGATATCCGTCCATGTTGCCATCGGCCTGGTCTCCCACTAGGGACGGGGGTGGGGGGGGGTGCCGCACTATGAAATGATAGTCACCATGAGTGCGCACTGTCACAAATAAGTACCCGCCCTGGATATTTTGTTCTTGAAGATTTATACTGCCTATTATGGATAAGCCTGAATAGACTTGTTTTCACCATTAGACAGTTTATCGATACAAAGCCAGAGACTACACTTTTACCGACCCAAGGGATTTTTAACCTCCCACACCACATAGACATGGTATGAGAACAACTGGCCTTTGATAATGCTGTAAGTCCTACACAGCGGTGGATATCCAAATCGGTAGAGGTGGGGGCATGGGGAATCGAACCACCTCCTTCAGATTAGGAGTCCGACATAGGAAAAAGTCAGACACTCTAACCACTCCGCCACAGAGAACACCATGAGAACATATGACCTTAGGTGTTGCCAGGACGTAAAACTCCAAAAACAAGCAAATAATGAGGACTAAGAACGTCGGCCATGGGATCAAACCATGCCTGATTCCACATACATCATTGGACATATCCATTACAGCAATTTGCCGTCAGGCACCGAGTCGAATCCAGGTCCCATGAATCATTGCGCGTATAATACCGCTGTCCAGGGTGTCTGAAACTGATTCCAACGTTGGCTTCTCCGTCTGGCTTTCGGATTTATGTACGAGCCCGGAGACGAAACTAGCAAACAAAAGCCTTTAGGTTCCCGAAGGACCTAAATACCACCTCATCGTTTGGAAGGTGCATAGAGGGCAGACAATCAGCAGGTTAAGTTGGCTGGCTGGTTAGTTGGTTGTTGGGAGTTTGAGGTCCTGGCAACATCTAAGGTCATATCAGGATGGGTTCTGACATGTGACAGTGTGCATTCATGGTAACTTTATAGTGCTGCCCCAGTGGGAAACCAGGCCACCAGGGACAGGATCTGATATCCCACTCAGTCACATTATCCTGACACTGAGCCAACCAGTCCTTGCCCTATCCTATTAATGCCGAGCGCCAGGGTAGGAAGTGACAAGTCATTGGTTTGACTCGACCAGGGTTTGAATCCCACGATCGACCAGAACGGGAGACGGACGCTCAACTCATTTGGTCATCCCGTCTGGTCGTGATTCTTTCAATAGAAACTGAAAGCTAGGTTTCCACCCACACACACACACACACACACCATCACACCATCACACCCACATCCTCACCAACACCCACACCCACACCCTCACCCTCACTCACACCCACATCCTCACCAACACCCACATCCTCACCCACACCCACACCCACACCCTCACCCTCACTCACACCCACACCCACATCCTCACCAACACCCACATCCTCACCCACATCCACACCCAAATCCTCACCTACACCCACACCCACATCCTGACCAACACCCACACATCATCCTCACCCACACCCACATCCTCACCTACACCCACACCTACACCCGCACCTACACCCTCACCCACACCTACACTTACACCCACACCCAAACCCTCACTTACACCCACCCCCACATCCTCACCTACGCTCAGACCCACACCTACACCCGCACCCACAACCTCACCAACACCCACACCTCAGCATAACATGACGTATAGGGGACAAACTGAGGGCAATTACTGGAGTGTCGCCTAGCAACCAAGAAAGGGTGACTTGTGTGACTTGTATCGTCTGCTCTGATCAATTGTCGTCTGCTATCACTAACTTACCATGTCATAGTTTTTTTCATCCCCCCATTGACTAGGTTTGTGTGCAGGGTCGATAAATTGATGATTTACAAGTAATCTGCTGGTGCTGAATGTCATCTGCTATGACACAGACGACATTTAGTGGCTGCAGACGATTCTGAAAGTCAGGTTTGACATGTGATGAAAAAACTCGCCCTTTCATCATGTTATGTCGCAAACTGTCATGGCAACTGGATATTCCCAGCACCGAAATACCTGATCAATAACTGGTATTAATGTTGACCAGACGGGATGGCCGAATGAGTTGAGCGTCCGTCTCCTGTTTTGGTCAATCATGGAATTCAAACCCTGGTCGAGTCAAACCAATGACTTAAAAATGTATACTTGTTGCTTCCTAACCAGATGCTCAGCATTATTACTATTAGGATAAAGCAAGGATTGGTTGGCTCAGTCTCAGGATAATTTGACTGAGTGGGATATAAGATCATGGTGCTGTCAGCCTGGTCTCCCAGTGGGGAAACACTATAAAGTGTATATGAGTTCGCACTGTCACAAGTCAATACCCGTTGTGATATGACAATAGATGTTGCCAGGACATAAAACTCCAGCATTCATCCATCTGGTATTAATATTGCACATTAGCCGACAATAAGTGGAGGATATTGGCAATGGTGGTGCTTGCGTTGTTAATGCTGGCTTTATTATTAATAAGCATTTGATTGTTTGCTGGTCTAAATCAATATCACATAAATTTGTGAATTTTCTTTTAACAAGATTTTCTTAACAAACAAATGAACAGAATTCAAGGAGTGTAAATATATCATTTCTTTAGTTGTGCAGGGAAGGAATTAATTAATTAGCTAAACATCCATTTGTTGGACTTGCTGAGCCCCAGCTCTTGTCCTTTATGTGATAGTGTGTCACAAATGTTACAACCCTGAACATAGTTCGCTCCTACAGTGAACCCTTGCTTAAAGACGCAAAGACCGATGAAAACATCAAATTTTCAAAACCAAAGCAATTATCTCAATTATATTCAAAATATCTAACTTAGATATTGGTGCACTTATTAAACATTTATTGTGATACTGAGGCAATTTAATAGAACCTGTGTCTGCGGAAGCCCTATGGTGTCAGAGTGTTGGCATGCTTGCCAAAACTAATTTAGCATATTTGCACTTCAAACGTCTCAAAAGTTAGCCATTTTAAATCCAAGTTACTTCAAGCGAATGTAAGGTAGATTATAACGATCAACCTAATATTTTTATCTCAGTAAATTATAGAAACTCAAAAGGCATCAGACTATGCAACTTTGAGCAAAAGGGCTAACATTATCCGGTTAGCTTAGATAATGATTCTTCACACACTTGACCCGAAACTCGAGTTAGAGTCGGTTCTTCATCGTGTCCTTCCACCAGTGATCTCAAGAGATTTTCGAGCAGAGGTATGATCTCTATTCGTGGGACGTGCTCTCGGTGGTGGATGGTGGTAGCAGGATTTGCAATCAGATAGCTGATTCCCAGGGCCGTGATGTGGATGCTCCTGCTATGGCCAGTTTGTCGATAGAAAGCCCGGGCCTACACTTTTACCGAACCAAGGGATTTTTAACCTCCCACACCACATAGACATGGTATGAGAGCAACCGGCGCTGTAAGTTATACACAGTGGTGGAAAGCCAAATTGGCAGAGATGGGGGGGGGGGCACGGAGACTCGAACCACCGACCCTCAGATCAGGCATCCGACCTAGAAAAAAGTCAACACTGTAACCACTCCGCCACAGAGAACACCCAGTGAAATGACGTCAGTCATGACAGCAGACATTTGGCACCCCATAGACTTTAACCTTCAATGGAAAAAAAACCCACCCAGTTTACTTAATTGCAGATGACATTTTATGAGAGCAGACGACAACAATGAAGTGTGCACACCTGACGATATATGAGTGCGAGGTTGGCTCCTGTGTATTTATAGAAAGCTAAGATTAATACCGGGATCACACTCAAATTTCGTGTCAGCCACAACTACTAAGCATCAAATGCTGTGTTCCGCAAGTTTTAAAGCCGAACCAGCATTCCCTTAAAGCCTCAGTCTGACTTACCTCAGAGACTCACTTTCATGCTTTACAAAGCCTCACTTTCATTTTCTACAAATTTCATTTTCTGCAAAGCAACACTTCATATTCTACAAAGCCTCACATTTTTGTTCTACAAATTTCATTTCCTACAAAGCCTCACTTTCATTTCCTACAAAGCCTCACTTTCATTTTCTACAAACCCTCACTTTTATTATGTTATACATATGGAGCAATGGTGCCTGGTTAGTTCCATTATTCCCCACCAGCTGGAACTAGTGCTCGTCTTACAGTTCCGCCCTTGCTCCAGGCCCTGTCACACTACGACGTATGGCGGCGGCGTGTGCGTAACGTGTCGAAATAATTTGAAAATAAAAATAGGTTGAGATACGGCGACCAACGGTGACCTACGCCGACCTATGCTGAGCATACTCGACCTTTGCCCAACCTATACGTAACCTATGACACCGTATGCCGACGTGTTGGTCAAAATTTGCATAGGTTGGCATATGCTAAGGCCATATGTCGTAGTGTGACAGACAGCCAACATGCTGGGCATACGCTTGCCGTATGCTGGCAATACTCTAGGGGCACGCCAGCACACACTGGAGGCACGTTAGACATAAGCTAGGCGTATGCTATATTCACCAGAGATATGTGGAAGATGCAGGTTCAACGTATGGCTAACCTATGCCGACCTACCCCTACCTTATGCGTAACCTATGCCGGCATACGTCCAGTGTACATCCAGCGTATGAGAAACGTATGAGCCACACAACGGCATAGGTTTTAAATTTTGAACATGCACACACAATGTTTGGTGGCTCGACCTACGCCGACATATGACGACCTATGAAAAGCGTATACGATGTATGCCCAACGTATGCGTAACCTATGACGGCCTATGCCGACATGTTGGTCGAAAAGCGCATATGTCGGCATATGCTAACGCCATAGGTTGTAGTGTGACAGCCCCTTTCAATAGACTAAATGAGGGGTGCCACCTGCCCGACTCCAGCTGCTGCCTCCCCGTATGCGTCACCACTTTCAGGAAGCATATCCAATCCATCCCCTAGCTATTTGCATGAAACCGCTGTTCATAAACGTTTAATTATGGAACAATATTTCATAGATATTGGGAAGTGTAATCTAATATTATGCTAGGTACACACCTACCGTTTTTCCGCACCCACCTACCGTATATGATCTAAAACTGCCCAAAAGTCGTGAGGTGTGCACTCCCCTAGCACACCTACTTATAAAAAATGCTCTCTGCCAATATATAATTCTTAACCGAAAATCCGTATATTTTTACATACTGATTGCGATTCACGACTAAAAACTCATTTTTAGGGCTAAAACGGTAGGTGTGTACCTAGCTTACGATTGCGATTCGCGATTCGAAAAATGAATCGGCCCGTTTTCAGTTTTAAGCGGGTCGGGTCGAGTCGCGAGTTTTAGTGCGTGAATCCTATACGGTAGGTGTGTACTTGGCATAACTCAGACCAACAGGCTTTGAAGGCCAAGTGTGTGTGTATGTGTGTGTGTGTGTATGTGTGTGTGTGTGTATGTGTGTGTGTATTATTAAGAATAAGCTTCACCCACACTTTAAAACAAAAGTTATGTCAACATTTTTATTCAGCTGAATATAATCTTTCTTCAACGCTGAGGAACTAGTCTTTCAACTTTTTTTTTTTTTTTTTGGTCCATTAGTTGTTTAAGCAGGGGAAATTTCAGTCATAGACGACTGGTCTTCCTCATTCCACTGCTGGTCGATAGAAAGCCCGAGCCTACACTTTTACCGACACAAGGGATTTTTAACCTCCCACACCACATAGACATGGTATGAGAGCAACCGGCCTTTGATGATGCTGTAAGTTATACACAGCGGTGGAAATCCAAATTGGCAGAGCTGGGGGCATGGGGAATCGAACTACCGAACCTCAGATTAGGAGTCTGACCTAGAAAAAAGTCAGACACTCTAACCACTCCGCCACAGAGAACGCCACTATGCTTAGCTCATTTACATTATTTAATTAAAAGAACATTCTCACTGCTCACCACGCCTCGCTTTCAACTTAAATTCGTGCTAATTAAACCTAATTAACTCTCATTTCTCACCAAGTCTCACTTTCAAGTGCAATTCCTGCTAATCAAACGTCATTATATCACTTCTTACCCATGGGTTTGAACCCTGGTCGAGTCAAACCAATGACTTCAACATTTGTACTTGTCACTTCTTATCCAGGCGCTCGGCATTATTAGGATAGGGCAAGGACTGGTTGGCTCAATGTCAGGATAATGTGAGTGAGTGGGATAGCAGGTCATGGTGCTGGTGGCCTGGTCTCCCAGTGGGGCAGCACTATAAAGTTGCATGAGTGTGCACTGTCACACGTCGGTACCCATCCTGATATGACCTTAGATGTTGCCAGGATGTAAAACTCCCACAACCAACCAACAAAGCAACCTTTTGGAACCCCTCCAAAATGCCGCTCATCCTCAGGGCAGTAATCCTTAATCCTTAATCCCTAATCCTTCCATTGCTGGAAATGAGAATTTCTTTGGTTTGTGATGTCAGTATGAACACCTGTGTAAGGAGCTGTGAACATTTTAGGGGGGAGTTTAGGCAGGCCTTTTTTTTCCATAAAAATGTTTGTATTTTCTCCTGAATAATTACTTAAATATTTTTGATTTTCTATCGGCGGCACTGTATAATAAGTCTTCGGTTCTGCCTGTGAAATATTATAGTGGTTATATCTGAGTTGAAACTACGTCAACATATGATTACAGTACAACCCCGTTAAACCAATCTCGGTTAAACCAAACGATCGGTTAATCCAAACTTTTTTCGGCGGCCCGGCAAAATACTACCATTTATCATATAAAAAAGTTAGTTAAACCAAAGTCGGTTAATCCAAAGTATCGATTAATCCAAACGAAATTGTCTTCCCCAGGCCACTTCCAGTACAGTTAAACCAAACTTTCATGTGGTTTTAAGGTCATCTGAGACTTTTTATATGATAAATGGTAGTATTTTGATGGGTTAGCGAAAAAGTTTGGATTAACCGATCGTTTGATTTAACCAAGGTTGGTTTAATGGGGTTAAACTCTATATGCATAAAAAACAATAATCATAGTGTCCACACACATTGTATATTACATTCATAGTGCACCAAAGTTGTTGCCAAAGCCAAGTCAAAGTCAAAGTCAAAGCTTGGTTAAACCAATGATCGGTTAATCCAAACAAATTTCTAGGGTCCCTTCAAGTTTGGTTTAACGGGGTTATACTGTATTATGAAACTGTACGCTCAATCAAAGCAAGGCAACGGATCATTAGCATCTGGCAAGTGGTAACACATACAGAGAGGCCATAGCTATAACAAGGTCAGTGGCAAGGTCAAAGTGGCGCGGGACGGTGGCGCCAGTTCCGGACAGTGGCGAATCATGGAACTAACCTTTTAATAATACTGGCATATTAAAATATATATCACGTAGCTTTAATTAGTGGATCATTTTAAGGATTTCTGGACAATTCTATCGGAAAGTTTTGTCTGGATGGGTTTTGGTGGCGTTTGATTTGCGAAAGTGACACGCAACGTGTGGACATTGACTGAGTCCAGTGTGTTTCTTTATGATTTCGTTTGGTTCGGTGTAAGGTAGGTTTTCTATTTAGACGTAATGAATGGGGAGATGTGTGTTCTACTTTTGTTTCATAATCATTATCATCATCATCGCCATCGTCATCATCGGCAGCATCATCACCATCATCAATAGCAGTACCACCATCATCATCATTGTCATCGTCATCCTCACATTCCTATTCTAATTCTTTGTGTCTTCATGTCCTTCATGCTTCATGTCCTTTGTGTCCTTTGTGTACTTTGTGTTCTTCGTGTCCTTTGTGTCCTTTTTGTCCTTTTTGTCTTTGTGTCCTTTGTGTCCTTCATGTCCTTTGTGTCCTTCATGTCCTTTGTGTCCTTCATGTCCTTCATGTCCTTTGTACCCATCGTGTCCTTCATCTGCTTCGTATCCTTCATATCCTTCATGTCCTTCGTGTCCTTCATATCCTTCATGTCCTTTGTGTCCTTTGTGCCTTTCATGTCCTTTGTGTCCTTCGCGTCCTCAATGTCCTTCATGTCCTCAATGTCCTTCGCGTCCTCAATGTCCTTCTTGCCCTTTCATGTCCTTCTTGCCCTTTCATGTCCTTCATACCCTTCATGCCTTCCTTTTTCTTCATCCCCTTCACATTCTTCACATTCTTCGTATTCTTCTTGTTCTTCATATTCTTCATATTATTATCACTATTAATTAATTAATTAATCAATTCGTTAACATCTTCCTCTGAGAACAGACAGAAATGCATTGGTTTATAACATGTGAGACTCCACGCTGGTAGTGGCACACTTTACCATGAGATGTTTTTCACAGAAATTGGGAACCACATGGCCAATCAACCAACCCACCCGTGGAGGGGGGTCAAGTGAGGTCACGCTTGAGTGAATCCGTGCAGTCAGGTGGATACCAACCTGCTTCACACGCGGGGAGACCATCTCTCCTACCCACTTCCGGTCACACACCGGACCTGTGGAGGCCATCTCTCTCCGACCCACTTCCGGTGTCAACCCGGAAGTTGGCACCTTTTGGTGAAGAGGATACACACCCACCCACACACTGGCTACAATCACAATCACCATCATCAGCCACCCGCGACCTCTGACCCCATGCCCCCCGACCTCATGTACGGCGAGGTGGCGCGTGACTCGGATATGACGTCACCGCGGCGAGGGAACGCTGGGGGGACGCATCGCTTTGTCGGGCAGCGGCCGGCGCGCAGGAGCGTTTCCTGTCCCCACCTCAAGGTCAAGGTCACGGACAACAAGGAGGCCGTCGGCTACGAGGTCGGGGTGGGGGAGGAGGGGGGCTGGGGGCGCGGCGGGGTGGCGCGGGGCGGGGCGTGGCGCCAGGATGGCTACGTCGACATGCAGCAGCGCCACCGGGGCGTGGCGGCAAGCAGGAGGAACTACACAAGCAGGTGGCGCCACAGTCACCACGAGGCGGGCAGCGGTCACGTGTTCGAGGAACGAAGGTAATTTGACATGTTTGACCTGTACTCTCGGCGACTTCCGATTTTTGGGGGAAGTGTGGATGAGTGTGTGTGGGGGTGGTACTTCCTGTCTAACCAGGCGCGTTGGACGAATCAGTCGAGCGCGGGCCTCACATGCAGAGGATCCGGAGATCGGTTCCCAGTCGCGTTAAATCAATGACTTATAAAATTGATACTTGTCGCCTCCTAGCCAGGCACTTGACATTAATACGATAGGGCAAGGTCTGGTTAGCTCAGTGTCAGGATAATGTGACTGAGTGGGATATCGGGTCATGGTGCCGGCAGCCTGATTTCCTTGTGGGGCAGCACTATAAAAAAATGCCATGAGTGCACACTGTCACAAGTCGGTACCCATCCTGATATGACCTTAGATGTTGCCAAGACGTAAAACTCCAACAACCAATCAACTTAAGCAGGCAGTGGCTGACTTACCGGAAGTGGGTTCCGGTTCAGTGGGCACTTACAAATACACTTACAAATGGTGCGTGACGGTAGGTTCAACAACCATACAGCGCGTATCTTGTACAGGATCCTGGTCATGGCACCAGTGTCATAGAGGATGATGAAAATGAGAAATATTGTGCCTAGAGCGGAACTCAAACCTGCATCTCTTGCATTCTGCACCAGTGTGCTAACCATTACACCACCTCGGCTCTCTAATGTCATCACCCTACACAACGCCTACCTGTCTATGTGGCTCCTTGCTTGAGAGGTCAGGGCACCTGCTTAAAAGTTAAAAAGCAAAACCTGTAGACTGCTGAGTGTGGGATTCCGTGATAGAATCCCGGAAGTTGAATTCTCTGCGTCAAGGAATACTTCCTGGAAGGTTAGGCAGCATGGCTGAGCTAAGATATTTATTGCTTGGCGGTGAAGGCCAAGTCGGCTGTACTCTCGTTTTGCCGGCCGGGCACTCTAAGCTTGCGCTTAATGAAAATGAAGACTATCGCGCAAAGGAAAAGAAATGCCAAGATCCACATAGAGAACCTCTCGCCAGGCTTTGCCCTCGGCCGAGCAATATGTGGGCGGCGCTGTCCCTCCATCCTGACATTACCTTAGATGTTGCTAGGACGTAAAACAACAACCAAGAAGCAACAATGATAACCTACCCCGCCATGTGCTGTCCCTCCGTCCTGATATGAGGTTAGATGTTGCTAAGACGTAAAACAACAACCAAGAAGCAACAATAACCTACCCCCCCAGGTACTGTCCCTCCGTCGTCATATGACCTTAGATGTTGCTAGGACGTAAAACAACAACCAAGAAGCAACAATAACAAACTACCCCCGAGGTGCTGTCCCTCCGTCCTGATATGACCTTAGATGTTGCTAGGACGTAAAACAAAAACCAAGAAGCAACAATAACAAACTACCCCCCCCCCCCAGGCTGCATAGTGAATGTACACACTACTGTCCACTCCACTGAATTTACATTTATGATTTAGTACAGTTCCTTGGTTGTTGGAGTTTTACATCCTGGCAACATCTAAGGTCATATCAGGATGGCTACTGAATTACAACAGTGCGTGCTCATGGCGACTTTATAGTGCTGCCCCACTGGGAAACCAGGCCACCAGCACCATGTCCTGATATCCCACTCAGTCACATTATCCTGACACTGAACCAACCAGTCCCTGCTCTACGCTAATAATGCCGAGCGCCTGGCTAGGAAGCGACAAGTATAGTATACATTTTTAAGTCATCATTTAGTACAGTGTGTGCTGTTGTGTTGTTGAAGATGTGCGCCTTTCAATTATGTGT
>JASIRB010002894.1:0-71805 GCA_030323885.1 Branchipolynoe longqiensis | reverse complement strand
TCCCCCACATCCTCCACATCCTCCACATCCTCCACATACTGAGACACCCACCAACACAAACAGGCCCTGCTTCCTACTTTTGGATACTGAGCGTCTTCAATATGTAAAGGCTTACACTGTAAACATTCCCAGTGTATTGTTAAAAGGGGCGTGATCATAGATGGCGCTTAGTTAAAGACACACTGCCACACTTCACCTCCATAATACCCCCCCCCCCCCCTCCTACACAATACCCAGTTATGTACACCCACACCAGACACTGTCCATATCCCACCCCACCCCGTCACACACCACCACATCACACACCACCGCGTCACGCAACACACCATCACACAACACCCCATCACACAACACCAGATCACAGACACTACCCCATCATACAGCACCACATCACACAACACCCCATCACACAACACCCCATCACACAACACCCCATCACACAACACCACATCACAGACACTACGCCATCATACAGCACCACATCACACAACACCCCATCACACAACACCACATCACACACTACCCCACCACACAACACCCCATCATGCAACACCACATCACAGACACTACCCCATCATACAGCACCACATCACACAACACCCCACCACACAACACCACATCACACACTACCCCATCACACAACACCCCATCACACAACACCACATCACATACACTACCCCATCATATACACTACCCCATCATACAGCACCACATCACACAACACCCCATCACACAACACGACATCACATACACTACCCCATCATACATCACCACATCACACACCACCACATCACACAACACCACATCACAGACACTACCCCATCATGCAGCACCACATCACACAACACCCCATCACACAACACGACATCACAGACACTACCCCATCGTACAGCACCACATCACACACTACCCCATCACACAACACCACATCACACACCACCACATCACACAACACCACATCACATACACTACCCCATCATACAGCACCACATCACACAACACCCCATCACACACCACCACATCACAGACACTACCCCATCATACAGCACCACATCACACACTACCCCATCACACACCACCACATCACACACCACCACATCACACACCACCACATCACACACTACCCCATCACACAACACCACATCACACAACACCACATCACAGACACTACCCCATCATACAGCACCACATCACACACTACCCCGTCACACCCCACCCCATCACACACCACCGCGTCACGCAACACACCATCACAGAAAACCACATCACACACCACCACATCACAGACACTACCCCATCATACAGCACCACATCACACACTACCCCATCACACACCACCACATCACACACCACCGCATCACACAACACCACATCACACAACACCACATCACACAACACCACATCACACACTACCCTGTTACACACCACCCCATCACACACCACCCCAACACACACTACCCTGCCACACACAACCACAGCACAGAGCATGCCGTCACACATCATGCTGTCACACATCACCCTTTCACACACCACCCTGTCACACACCACCCCATCACACACTACCCTCTCACACAACAGCCCATCACAGAGCACCCCATCACACACCACCATGAGACAGCACAGTGTCAAACAGCACCACATCAAACAGCACCACATCATCACACACCACCACATCACACACACCCATCACACACCACCACATCACACACTACCCTGTCACACACCACCCCATCAGACACCACCCCATCACAGACTCGTTAAACACCCGCCACACACCCGTCACACACCACCCTGTCACACACCACCACATCACACACCACCCCGGCACACACCATCCCGTCACACAACCCTGTCACACACCACCCTGTCACTCACCACCCCGTCACACACCACCTTATCACACACCCACATCACACACCACCACCTAATATGCCACCCCATCACATGCCACCCTGTCACACACAACCCTGTCACACACAACCCCATCACACATACCCCCATCACACATACCCCCATCACACATACCCCCATCACACATACCCCCATCACACAACACCCCGTCACACACCACCCCATCACACACCACCCTATCACACACCACCCCACCTCACGCCACCCCATAACACTCTACCCCATAACCCTCCACCCCCATCACACACCACCACCCAGTCACACAGCACCAAGTCACACACCACCCCGTCAAACACCACCCCGTCACACACCACCCCACCACAAACCACACCACACCACCACACACCACCCCACCACCAGCCACACCTCACACCGCCTCCAATACACAACCACCCTCCACCTCAGCCAGTTGTTCCTGTAGCCATGAAACGGAATGGTTGCCATGGCGATGGTGGGTTATCATATGTGAGTGGTGCACCTGCGACAGGTGAATTGGTGTCACGTGACTTGGAGCCGCCCGCTATTGGTCAGTGCTTGATCGTCATGGCCAGGATTCACCCCCCTCCCCGCCCACTTGGGGGTGCTACACTGGTACTACACTGGTGCTATACTGGTGCTCTACTGGTGCTACATGAGCACTATACTGGCGCTATACTGGCACTGCACTGGCACTGCACTGGCGCTATACTAGCACTACACTGGTGCTATGCTGGCACTACACTAGCGCTATACTGGTGCTATTCTGATGCTATACTGGTGCTACACTGGTACTACACTGGTGCTACACGAGCACTATACTGGCGCTATTCTGACACTATACTGGTACTACACTGGTGCTACACTCATGCTATTCTGAGGCTATACTGGAACTACACTGGTGCTACACTGGCACTACACTCGTGCCATAATGGCGCTATTCTGACACTACACTGGTGGTATTCTAATGCTATGCTGATGGTACACTGACACTATACTGGTGCTAAACTGGTACTATTCTGGCACTATCCTGGTGCTACACTAGCACTATACTGGCACTACACTAGCGCTACACTAATGCTATACTGGCACTACACTAGCACTATACTGGCGCCAT
The DNA here is from genome assembly GCA_030323885.1 of Branchipolynoe longqiensis. NCBI lineage: Eukaryota > Metazoa > Annelida > Polychaeta > Phyllodocida > Polynoidae > Branchipolynoe > Branchipolynoe longqiensis. The sequence continues at coordinate 68,801 of JASIRB010002894.1, read as the reverse complement.
ATTAGCGCTTAACTGCGCTATATTAGCGCTACACTGGCGCTATACTGGCACTATACTGGTGCTACACTAGCACTATACTGGCACTATACTGGCGATACACTAGCACTACACTAGCACTATTCTGCCACTATTCTGCCACTATACTGGCGCTGCACTAGTGCTATACTGGCACTACACTAGCACTATACTGGTGCTATTTTGATGCTACACTGGCGCTATTCTGGCACTATACTGGCGCTACACGAGCACTATACTGGCGCTATACTGGTACTACACTGGTGCTATACTGGCACTACAATGGCACTATACTGGCGCTACACTAGTGCTATACTGGCGCTATACTGGTGCTATTCTGATGCTATACTGGCACTACACTGTTGCTACACAAGCACTATACTGGCGCTCTTCTGACACTATACTGGTACTACACTGGTGCTACACAGGCGCTACACTGGTGCTATTCTGGCACTATACTGGCGCTACAGTCGTGCTATTTTGAGGCTATACTGGCACTACACTGGTGCTACACTCGTGCTAAAGTGGCGCTATTCTGAGGCTATACTGACACTATACTGGTGGTATTCTGATGCTATGCTGACGCTACACTCACACTATACTGGCGCTAAACTGGCACTATACTGGGACTACACTAGCACTATTCTGGCACTACACTAGCACTATACTGGCACTACACTAGCGCTACACTGGTGCTATACTGGGACTATACTGGCACTACACTAGTGCTATACTGGCACTGCACTAGTGCTATACTGGTGCTATTTTGATGCTACACTGGTGCTATACTGGCACTATTCTGGTGTTATACTGCCACTATTCTGGCGCTATACTGGCACTATTATGGTGCTATGCTGGCGTAATACTGGTGCTATACTGGCGCTACACTTGCGCTATACTGGTGGTGCACTGACGCTACACTGACGCTATACTGGCACTACACTAGTGCTATACTGTCACTACACTGGTACTACACTGGCGCTACACTGGCACTACACTGGCACTATACTGGTGCTATTATGGCGCTATTCTGATGCTATACTGGCACTATTCTGGTGCTACACTGGCACTATATTGGCGCTATATTGGAGCTATACTAGCGCTGCACTGGTGCTGCACTGGCACTATTCTGGCACTACACTTGCGCTATACTGGCACTATTCTGACACTATACTGGCACTACACTGGCACTATACTGGCGCTATTCTGATGCTATACTGGTTCTATTTTGTCGCTACACTGGTGCTATACTGGCACTATTTTGGGTTAATACTGGTGCTACACTAGTGCTATACTGGCACTATTCTGGTGCTATACTGGTGCTACACTGGCACTATACTGGCACTATTCTGGTGCTACACTGGCACTATTCTGGCACTATACTGGCGCGACACCAATGCTACACTTGCGCTATACTGGCGCTATACTGGCACTATACTGGCGCTACACTAGCATTACACTGGTGCTACGCTGCTGCTGTAGATCACATTGTCCTAGAGATTAAGGCACAGAGTGTAGATCCATCCCCGTGGGGGGGTTAAACCACGTGACCAGACTTGGGGGGTGGGAGTTGGGGGTAAGGACTGCTGTCAGCCCCCTCCCCCCCACACTTCACTGATACAGGGAGGCAGGAGACAAGCAGGAGGATGTGCACACCTGTCCACACCTGTGTGCCTCTATGTGCACACCTGTATACACAGCTGTGCGCTGGTTACCCAGGCGTACACACCCGCTGTTCCGCAATGTTGTCTACGTGGAACATCCAATCTACTCTTGTACTTCTCGTGTTTTGGACATGAACATTTGCAGTGACAGCAGACAGGTTTTGACAGTGAGGACACGAGGTGAGCACACAGGGTTGAAATTATTAGTCCGGGACTGATGGTCACAAGCTGGCTTTCGAACATTTGCAGTGGCAGTAGAGAGGCTGTGACAGTGAATACACGAGGCGAGCACCCTCGTCCGGGACTGATGGCCACAAGGTGGCTCTCAAACATTTGCAATGACAGCAGAGAGGTGACAGTGAATACACGAGGCGAGCACCATGGGTTGACAGTACTAGGACGGGACTGATGGTTCATCATGGCTCTCAAACATTTGCAGTGACAGCAGAGAGGTTGTGACAGTGAATACACAAGGAGAGCACAAATGGTTGACAGTACTAGTCCGGGACTGATGGTCATAAGTTGGCTCTCAAACATTTGCAGTGACAGCTGAAAGGCTGTGACAGTGAATACATGGGCTGAGCACAATCAGTCGATGGTACTAGTCCAGGACTGACGGACACAAGGTGGCTCTCAAACATTTGCAGTGGAAGCAGAGAGGTTGTCTCAGTGAATACACGCGGCAAACACAATCGGTTAACAGTACTGTCTGGGGGTCACTGTCACAAGGTGGCTCTCGAACATTTGCAATGACAGCAGAGAGGTTATGACAGTGAATATACAAGGCGAGCACAATCGGTTGACAGTATTAGTCCGGGACTGACGGTCACAAGCTGGCTATCAACGCTATGCCATGTGTCAGGGCACCACTAGCTCTACGGACCGACGATACAGGGAGCATGGATTGTGTACCTCGTGTACAGAGGATGCTGATTGTGTATCCCATGTACAGAGAACTCTGATTGTACACCGTGTGTATAGAGGGTGCTGATTGTGTACTCTGCATACAGAGCAAGCTGATTGTGCACCCAACCTATAGAGAGTGATGCTTGTGCACCCTGCACACAGAGGGCGTTGATTGTGCACCCCACATACAGAGGGTGCTGCTTGTGCACCCTGCATACAGAGGATGCTGATTGTGCAACCTGCATACAGAGGGTGATCATTGTGCGCCCTGCATACAGAGAACGCTGACTGTGCACCCTGCATACAGATAACGTTGATTGCACCGTGCATACAGAAGGTGCTGATTGTGCACCCTGCATACAGAGGGTGCTGATTGGGCACCCTACGTACAGAGAACGCTGACTGTGCACCCAGCATACAGATAACGCTGATTGTGCACCGTGTGTACAGAAGGTGCTGATTGTGCATCCTGCATACAAAGGGTGCTGATTGGGCACACTACATACCGAGGGTGCTAATTGTGCACACTACGTACAGAGAACGCTGACTGTGCACCCTGCATACAGATAACGTTGATTGCACCGTGCATACAGAAGGTGCTGATTGTGCACCCTGCATACAGAGGGTGCTGATTGGGCACCCTACGTACAGAGAACGCTGACTGTGCACCCAGCATACAGATAACGCTGATTGTGCACCGTGTGTACAGAAGGTGCTGATTGTGCATCCTGCACACAGAGGGTGCTGATTGGGCACACTACATACCGAGGGTGCTAATTGTGCACACTACGTACAGAGAACGCTGACTGTGTACCCTGCATACAGATAACGTTGATTGCACCGTGCATACAGAAGGTGCTGATTGTGCACACTACATACCGAGGGTGCTGATTGTGCACACTACGTACAGAGAACGCTGACTGTGCACCCAGCATACAGATAACGCTGATTGTGCACCGTGTGTACAGAAGGTGCTGATTGTGCATCCTGCACACAGAGGGTGCTGATTGGGCACACTACATACCGAGGGTGCTGATTGTGCACACTACGTACAGAGAACGCTGACTGTGCACCCTGCATACAGATAACATTGAGTGTGCACTGTGCGTACAGAAGGTACTGATTGTGCCCGTGCGTCGCCTCCCCACATGGCCTGACGCCCCGTCACCTGTGGCGCCCCCTACAAGCAGCGCGGCGGCCAGTTTCGTTTCGGGCTGCTGCTGCTGCTGCCGGGCTCGGTCACTTCCGGTGGAGGCTCCTCCCAGGGTCGACTTGCAAAGGCTGCGCGATCTGCAGGTTCTTACTCTTTATTTGTTGTAGTAATAGTTTTATTTAAAACAACCGGACCTGGATGGCCAACTAAGGTGAGCGCCCGCTTCCTATTCTGGTAGCTCGTCGGATTCGAACCCGGATTCGAACCATGGCGGAGTCAGACCAGTGAGTTAAAAATGTATTCTTTTCACTAGCTAGCTTGGTACTAGGAATTGTTAGGATGCGATGGCCGAATCTGTAGAGTGCAGACTTCCCATCCGGAAGGTCGGGAGTTTGGTTGGTTTGTTGGTTGGTTGGTTGGTTGGTCGTTGGAATTTTACGTCCTGGCAACATCTAAGGTCATATCAGGACAGTCAGCAGTTTGAAATCCCAGTCGAGTCAAACTAATGACTTACAAAATTGATACTTGTCGCTATCTAGCCTGGTGCTCGGCATTATTAGGATATGGAAAGGACTGGTTAGCTTAGTATCAGGATAATGTGACTGAGTGGAAAATTGGGTCATGATGCTGGTGGCCTGGTCTCGCAATGGTGCAGCACTATGAAGTTGTCATGAGTGCGCACTGTCACAAGTCAGTACCCATACTGATATGACTATATGTTGCCAGGATGTAAAACACCAACAAACAAACAATGCCACCTCCCCACCACCACCGGGGCAGTAGTATATGGAAAGTGTAGCCATCTGCTGTAGCCTCATGAAGCCCTACCAGAGCGTTCTGTTCTTGTGGAGTCCGCTTTCCCTGGGTTGTTATTGTTTGTTGGAGTTTTGCATTCTGGCAACATCTAAGGTCATATCAGAATGGGTACCGACTTGTGACGGTGCGCCCTCATGGCGATTTGTTAGTGACGCCCCACTGGGAGATCAGGTCACTGGCACAATGACCCGATATCCCACATAGTCATGTGATCCTGATATTGTGCTAACGAGTCCTTGGTCTATCCTATTAATGCCGAGCACCAGGCTAGGTTGTGACAGGTATTAATTTTGTTAGCCATTAGTATGACTCGGCTGGGATTCGATCTCCCGACCTTCCGTACGGGAAGCCTGCGCTCTACCGATTCAGCTACCCCGTCCGGTTGTTTCCCTGGAAATACTGCTAATAAATCAGTTAATTTAGAATACATCTGATCTCTGACAACCATCATACGTAAAACTCCAACAACCATCCAACCAACCAACCAGGAAATTGCCATATCTTGTCATTTTATTGATTGTGTACTTGTTTGTTGGGGTTTTATATCCTGGTAACAGCTAAGGGCATATCAGGATGGGTACCGACTTTTGACAGTGCACACTCATGGCACCTTTCTAGTGCTGGGAGACCAGGCCACCAGCACCATGACCCAATTTATCACTCAGACACATTATCCTGATACTGAGCTAACCAGTACTTACCATATCCTAGTATTAGTAGTAAAGTGCCTGTTACACTATGGCGGATTGAGCAACGGACAGAACCGGACAAAGAATATTCTAGTCCGGTGTTATTCGGACTTGAAATGTATCGATTATGTAACGGACGGCTAGCGGACGTGTAATGGATATGTAACGGACGGGTAACGGATGATAACCGAATAGGTCGGTCCGGCGCAATCCATCTCAAGTTTTGCGCATGCTCAAAACTTGTAACGGATCGGGCCGGATATCAAGGGATATGCAACGGATATGCAACAGACACAAAAGCTCTGTCACACATCCGGATTGGGAAACGGAAAGTAACCGAACAAAGTCCATTGATATCCGGCAAAGACCGGTTTGTGTCCATTGCATATCCGTTGATATCCGGCCCGATCCGTTGCCGACCGTTCCCCGTGCGTTCCCCGTCCGTCCGCGTTCGTTCCCCGTCCGTTCCCGGTCCGTCCCCATCCGTTCCCCGTCCGTTCACTGTCCGTTACATAATCGATACATTTCATGTCCGAATCACACCGGATAAGAATATTTCTGTCCGGCTCTATCCGTTTCCTCAATCCAGCGAAGTGTGACAGGGGCGTCATGCTTAGTCCCAGCTAGGTAGTGGCAAGTATCAATGTTGTAAGCCATTGGGTTTGACTTGGCCAAGATTCGAACTCCCGACCTTCTGAACGGGAAGCCCACACTCTACTGATTCGGCCACTATGTCTGGTCAAGCAATTATATAAGTATAATTATCCGTAAACTGATTACCCATGAACTGTGTCTTTAGTTGACACCAAAATGACACTACACAACTAATGACACTCAACTACTCAAGTGACTGGTCAGGCCTTCTGCCTCGCCTGGTGCCGCCACCTGGCCTATTCTTCTATCCTGGCTCTGCCTCAGGCCTGTACAACTCGCAGAATGTGCACATATACCCATAAACATGTGTATGTATACACATTATGTGTGTATATAATATACGTATGTTTACACTTTGTATGCACTATTAACAACAGCTGACAGTCATACTAATGCAATGACCAGATGGGATGGCCGGATGAGTGAGAGCGTCCGTCTCCCGTGTTGGTAGACCATGGGAGCGTGGGTTCGAACCCTGGTGGAATCAAACCAATGACTTAAAAATGTATACTTGTCGCTTCCTAGCCAGGCGCTCGGCATTAATAGGATAGGGCAGGGACTGGTTGGCTCAGTGTCAGGATAATCTGACTGGGTGGGATATCAGGTCATGGTGCTGGTGGCCTGGTTTCCATGTGGGACAGCACTATAAAGTCACCGTGAGTGCGCACTGTCACAAGTCGGTACCCGTCCTGATATGACCTTAGCTGTTGCCAGGATATAAAACCCCAACAAACAAGTACACAATCAATCAAATGTTGCTAGGACGTAAAACAACAACAAAGAAACAAACAATACTAATGCAGTTGATGGGGTCGTGGGTTCGAACCCTGGTCGAGTCAAACCAATGACATAAAAATTGATACTTGTCACTTCCTAGCCAGGCGCTCGGCATTATATGAGCTTAGATGTTGCTAGGAAGTAAAACAACAACAAACTAATGCAGTTGCGGAATAATCTCCCCCCCCCCCCCCACAAACTCGGCGTTCAGCCTTACTAATCCCAACCATAAATCCAGCTGACAGAATTGAACTACTGAGAGCTCAGCTTCTTACTGTTTTGTCTTTGATCAGTGACAGAGTATTTTGGTATAAACTCACACACACACGCACACATACACACACACACATGTATGCCTGTGTAAGAGTGTGTCGGTGAGTAACTGGTGAAAGGAGGACCCAAGACGAGTCTTTAGTGAAGAACCCTGATGCATGCCACTCACGGGGATACTCGGGTAGCGTCGATGAGACCCAACTTTAACGCTGCATAGTCAGATGAAATCATAAATTTTTCAAAACCAAATCACTAACCTAAATTTGATTCTATATATGGGTCACTCTCCTGAAAACTGGTCAGAAGTGTCACATGGAGAGTTAAAATCTAATATTAGAATTTTTTTAAACATTTTTTGGTTGCAAATGAAAGCTGGAAATCTCCATGTATGTAAAATATAAATTGATGAGATTAAAAAATAAATCTGTAATCCATGATTAAGCTATGTCTTATGGCAGTATAACATGTGTTGCTGAAATGTAGCACATGTTTAGGACACCACAGTCTGCTTAATCAAAATCTAAGCAGAATTAAATAATTTCATACTGAGAAGCATATTAATCATGGCATAATATACAGAAATATGTAGTGCTTATATTAATAACAAAAGTAATTCCCAGCCATGCTTTATTCACTGAATAATTAGTGTACAATATTGGTGTGGCATCCAGACACCACTGGTTACACATGTGATGGAAATTTGTAATGTTATTTCTGAAGACATCAAATTTTCTTCTTTAAAAGAAATGTAAGCATGCATACATGTTAATAAATACTTCCTTTTTGATTTGGGAACTGTTTTGTTTGATATATCAAAGCAATACAATATGTTAATAAGGATTCAACCATGTCCCATATGTCATGTTACAAATGGCTGACTGTAAAATGTTTTGTTTTTTTTACAAAAACACTTCATAGCTAAAAGGACCAAAGTTGTACGCAGTTTATTTTATTTCCCTTATTTCTTTCATCAAATCCGAACATGAATATGAAAAGTATAAGGACAAAAATAAGTAGGAAGTTTTTCTATTGACATTTTAAAATCCCATCCCATGCTGACCAGTTTTCAGGAGAGTGACCCATATCTAAGTTAGATACTGATACACTTATTAAGCATTTGTTGCCACATAAAAGGGAACACTAAGTCAATTTAACAGAACCTGTTTCTGCAGAAGCCTATGGTGTCAAGAGTTTGGGCGTGCTTTCCAAAATTAATTTGGTGTGTTTGCACTTCAAAGATCTACAAAATTAGCCTTTTAAAATAAAAGGTACTTTAATCTAAAGTAAGATAGATTATAACAATGAACCTAATATATTTATCTCAGAAAATGCCAACATTTCAAAATCATCGGACTATGCAACTTTAAGTTTAATATCAAAGCATTTTCAGCTGAAAGCTACGGAAAGTAATTCGCTTCGTTTCCCTGATTCACCTCTCATGTCTGAATTCTTGGCTCGGTTGCCTCGCGACTCATGTGCATGCCGGGTACTTCCCTTACTATAAATAGCACACTGCTCCACACACTGTTCACAAGATCATGCGCTTAGGGATTGCTCAACGGGGCAGTTCGCCCTGAATAAAGATGTCGCGACATGGTTAACCTTTTTCACCTTTCATTGCCGGGCTCTAACCTGTGACAGTGATGTGGACAGTATGGGCCCCTGTGTCACCCACTAGGCTACCCTGTGTCACCCACTAGGCTACACCGTGTCACCCATTAGGCTACCCCCTGTCACCCACTAGGCTACCAAGTGTCACATACTAGTTTACCCATGTCACCACTAGGCTACTTGCGTCACCCACTAGGCTACCCCATGTCACCCACTAGGCTACCCCGTGTCACCCACTAGGCTACCCCATGTCACCCACTAGACTACCAAGTGTCACCTACTAGGCTACAAAGTGTCACCCACCAGGCTGCCAAGTGTCACCCACTAGGCTATTCCATGTCACCCACAAGGCTATTCCATGTCACCCACTAGGCTACCCCATGTCACCCACTAGGCTACCCCATGTCACCCACTAGTCTACGCCATGTCATCCCCTAACTTACCCTGTGTCAACCACTAGGCTGCTCCCGTCCTGATATGACTTTAGATGTCATCATCATGCTGTCGGTCGCGATGCGACAAAGACTGATTTCATTACTTGACTGCCACATTTCATGAAAGCTGCCTGCAAAAGTGTTGAAGTGCTGCTGGCTTTTGCAAGTTACCAGCAGCACTCTCTCGGGGAGCAAATAGAGGTTTCACACCGGCAAGAACATGTCAAGACAGGTGCAAAGTTATTTGTCCTGGCAGTGGCTGGTCGGGAGATGTTGGGAGTTCCATACATCAACCGCCCTTAATGCTGCCACAGTGACATGGTTTTCTGTTTAGGGTTTTGCTCCCTTAGCCTTCGGTTCTGTCAAGAACCTGTACCACAAGGCAGTGGTTTACAACTCTGCAAGGCAGGGGCGTCAAACTCCCTGAGGTATTGCTATACCTGCAATACCTGCATACCCAGATGATGTGTGAGAACGTAAAAGTCCAACAACCAACTGAGCTGCCCTCAGTCACCCACCAGCCCACCCCCCTGTCACCCACTGGACTACCCCTTGTCACCCACTGTACACCACCCACTCAGTCTGAGTTGAGGCAGCCTGTAACAGACCTCACTGAGCGACCACTAAAAGTCAGGTCATATCACAAGGTCAATAAGTCTTCTCAAGGGAAAGCCGACCCTGGAGACTACTCTCATGTCTGAGATCCGAGGACCCTGCCAGATTGAACCCAGCCTCAGGATCGGGTGTGTTCTTGTCTTTTGGTGTGTGGGTTTGGGGGGGAGGGGCATCATTCAAAGTGGCTGTTGTACCAAACGGGGTGACCTTGTGGTTAGAGCATCTGCTTCTAACGCAACAGCTTATAGGCACGATTCCAAACTGAGTAAAACTGAAGACTGACAACATCGTGCTTGATGGCACATTGACTGATGCTTGGCGTTATTAGGGTTGGGCATTCGTTGGCTCAATAGTGTCAAGGTAATGTGACTGAGTGGGGTATTATATTATGGTGCTGGTGCACTGTAAAACTGTCATTGTGCAGTCACCAATCAATATGATTAAGAGATTTTACTGGCTGGTTGGTACATGGTGGGTAGCGTGGACTGGGGTATCATGGGTAGGGTGGACTGGGGGCATGCTATGTAAAGCTGACTGGGGCCTGCTGGGTAAAGTGGACTGGGGCATGCTGGGTAAAGCCGACTGGGACATGCTGGGTAAAGCTGAATTGGACCTGCTGGGTAAAGTAGACTGGGGCATGCTGGGTAAAGCTGACTGGGGCATGCTGGGTAAAGCTGACTGGGGCATGCTGGGTAAAGCTGACTGGGGCATGCTGGGTAAAGCTGACTGGGGCATGCTGGGTAAAGCTGACTGGGGCATGCTGGGTAAAGCTGACTGGGGCATGCTGGGTAAAGCTGACTGGGGCATGCTGGGTAAAGTAGACTGGGGGCATGCTGGATAAAGCTGACTGGGGTCTGCTGGGTAAAGCTGACTGGGGCCTGCTGGGTAAAGTAGACTGGGGCATGCTGGGTAAAGCTGACTGGGCATGCTGGGTAAAGCTGACTGGGGCCTGCTGGGTAAAGCAGACTGGGGCCTGCTGGGTAAAGCTGACTGGGGCATGCTGGGTAAAGCAGACTGGGGCATGCTGAGTAAAATGCTGGGTAGAGTTGACTGCGGCATTCTGAGTAGAGTGCACTGACGCATTCTGGGTAAACCGGACGTAGTGGCCGAATCGGTAGAGCGCAGGCTTCCCGTGTGGAAGGTCGGTAATTCGATTCCCGGTCAACTCAAACCAATGACTTACAAAATTGATACATTTCGCTTCCTAGCCTGCTGCTTGGCATTAATAAAATAGGGCAAGAACCGGTTAGCACAGTATCAGGATAATGTAACTGAGTGGGATATCCGGTCATGGTGCTGGCAGCTTGATTTCCCAGTGGGGCAGCACTATAAAGTCACCATGAGTGCGCACTGTCACAAGTCGGTACCCGTCCTGATATGACCGTTGATGTTTCCAGGATGTAAAATTCCAACAACCAACCAACTATTCTTGGTAAAGCTGACTGGGGCATGCTGGGTAATCCCCCCGGTTGTCAGAGCCACGTGTCTAGCTGACGGGGGGGGGGGGGGCTACCTGTGACGTCACATGTCTGTTTACCAGCTGGTGCATTATGGTCGATTCAGCATGGCGACTAAACATAGTTTGGTAAAGTCAACTGAACTCCGCACTCCCAGAAATAGTGCATATCAATCAATAAGGATCCAATAATTTAGTAAATTTACTTTGTACTCTTCCTCTCCACCAGACGACTGAGTGAGTTGAGCGCTCGCTTCCCGCTCAGGCAGGTTGTGGGGTTCGAACCCCGGGTTCTAAATCTGGCTGAGTCAAGCCATTGATGGACCAATTGATACTGGTCACAATTGATGTTTGTCTCACTGCCTATCCTGGCACCCAACATTACTGTGATAGGGCGAGGAGCAGTGGAATGAGGAAGAGCCAGCGATTGACATTTCCCTTGTGAATGTAGTTTGTTTGTTGTTGTTTTGCATCCCAGCAACATTGAAGGTCATATCAGGATGGTTACCGACTTGTGACAGTGCGCACTCATGGCGATTTTATAGTGCTGCCCCACTGGCGATACCAGGCCACCAGCACCATGACCGGATATCCCACTCAGTCACATTATCCTGACACTCCACCAACCAGTCCTTGCCCTATCCTAATAATGCCGAGCGCCTGGCTAGCGAAATAGGAAGTGACAAGTATCAAATATTTTAAGTCATTGGTTTGACTCGACCAGGGTTCGAACCCATGGGTTCGGATCCACCGATCTCCCAAAACAAGACACGAATGCTCAACTCATTTGGCCATCCTGTCTGGTCCCCCTGTGAATGTAACAAACAAACCAAAAGATATATATATATAAGTGGAAGCGTTTTTAGTTTTGCTATGTAGGTTTTGAATTGATATATGCCATAGTGATTTTATAGATAAATTTATATAAAATTAGTTATGTATTTAGTATATGTAATATATATATATATATAAGTATATATATATATATATACATATATACATATATACATACATACATACATACATACATGATACATACATACATACATACATACATACATACATACATACATACACGGTTACACACATACACACATACACATATACACGCATACACACATACACACATACACACACACACACCAGACGGGATGGCCGAATGAGTTAGAGCGCCGTTCTCCCGTGCTGGTAGGTCGTGGGTTCGAAACCTGGTCGAGTCAAACCAATGACTTAGTAATTTATACTTGTCGCTTCCTAGCCAGGCGCTTGGCAGTAACAGGATAGGGCAGGGACTGGTTGGCTCAGTGTCAGGATAATGTGACTGAGTGGGATATCAGGTCATGGTTTCAGGCGGCCTGGTTTCCCATACGTACAGGTGAAATATTATTCACCCTGCCCTTTGATGCTATGCGGTGTATATGTGTTTATTGATTATGTATTCTGGTTTCTGGCGCCCACACCACTATGACTTGCATCCCCCCCCCCCCCACCCCCCCCCCCAGCCCCACACTCGCATCCCGGCTGTTACACCTGCGCACTGTGCATTCATCCGAATTATTTGCAATTGCTGACACTCGTAGTCTAATAAAAACCCGCTATGGTTTACTAACAAAAAGCCAACTGAACCCCAAGTGAATTAATTTTTGTTGGTGTTGAGTCTTCGTCTGCAAGGATTTGATTATGGCAGGTCTTAATTAGCTGCGTCCTGAATTAGGCATGCCGCATCGACTGTACTTCTCTGCTCATCTCAGGACTTGCGCGTTGATTGTACTATTATTCTGGAATAGATAACAATGATATCAAGGATGGTATCGTATCCCGTTTGTTTATCAGATTTGAAGCTATAGACAAACACGTGGCATTGGGGTCACAGTGTCTGCTGTACCAAATGGGGTGACCTTGTTGTTAGAGCATCTGCTTCTCATACATACATACATATACATACATATATACATACATTCCCCCCTATTCAGCATAGGGGGGAATGCAAATCGGTGTACGTGACCAGCCGCATGTATGTGTATGGGTTGGTGGTGCCTGAGTGGAATGTAAATAGACATAGTGGTGCTGGCAGGTCTGGGTGTGAGTGCACTCAGGGCCTAACCCCACTGCTGGGATAGGGATCACCACATTTGCAGGTCAAGGTTGGTGGTGGCCATGGGGCCATACAGCTTGTGGTAGTGGGCAGACCACTGGTATCCATGGGGACCAGGAATGCTGGATCCCTATTGGTAGGACCAAGAATGCTTGATTCCCATTGGGGGAAAGGGGTGGGGTGATACTCATGTAACCATATAAATAATAAACCAGAGGGCTGGACTCTCTCTTCTTCTTTACACTTTATACTCTTCCTTTCTCATTGTCTGTATTGATTTCACCATAGCCTGCCTACACAGGCACATATTCGAGCATTAGACTTTACACTTGGGTACGATTCCAGACTGAGTAAAGCCGAATTTTGACAACATTTATACTTGATGGTACATTGACTGGTGCTTGGGATTATTATGGTTGGGTGAGGATTGGTTGGCTCAGTGTCAAGGTAATGTGACTAAGTGGGGATTGTTTTATGATACTGGTGACATGGTATTGCACAGTAAACCTGCCATTAGTTGGACTGTCACAAATCAATATGAACAGAAATATTGCTGGATGCTTGGTGCATGGTGGGTAGAGTGGACTGGAGCATGCTGGGTAAATCGGACTGGGGCATGATGGGTAAAGCAGACTGGGGCATGCTGAGTAAAGCAGACTGGGGCATGCTGGGTAAAGCAGACTGGGGAATGCTGGGTAAAGCAGACTGGGGAATGCTGGGTAAAGCAGACTGGGGGATGCTGGGTAAAGCAGACTGGGGCATGCTGGGTAAAGCAGAGTGGGGCATGCTGGGTAAAGCAGACTGGGGAATGCTGGGTAAAGCAGACTGGGGGATGCTGGGTAAAGCACACTGGGGAATGCTGGGTAAAGCACACTGGGGAATACTGGGTAAAGCAGACTGGGGAATGCTGGGTAAAGCAGACTGGGGAATGCTGGGTAAAGCAGACTGGGGCATGCTGGGTAAAGCAGACTGGGGGATGCTGGGTAAAGCAGACTGGGGCATGCTGGGTAAAGCAGACTGGGGCATGCTGGGTAAAGCAGACTTGGGAATGCAGATTGAGGCAGGCATGAAGGACCCTCAGTTGTTTAATGAAGCTGCTTAGTAAATTATTAATTAAAGTTCCATAGTCCGATGGTTTCGAGTTTCTGCCATTTTCTGAGATAAATACATTAGATTGGTTGTTGTAATCGATGTCACTTTAGTTTGAAGTAACTTTGATTTTAAATGGCTACCATTGAAGATATTTGAAGTGCAAACATATAAACTAGTTTTGACAAGCACGCCAAAACTCTGACACCATAGGCTTTAGCGGTAACAGGTTCTATTAAATTGACTTAATATGTCCTTCTATGTGGCAACAAATGCTTACTAAGTGTATCATTATCCAAGTTAGATATGTAGAATGAAATCTCGATAATTGTCTTGGTTTTGACAATTTGATACTGTGATGGGCCCCATTGTTGGCTGCCCGGAACTTGACCCGTACGCTGTAGTCATTCATTCGAAGTCATCCAAGCAAGCAGGAGAACGAGTACGCTTGCTTCTTTATCGTCTTTATTTGCTCTCCGCTCACTGCGGCGTCCACGATTAAGTGACCTGCCTCTGCCCTGACAGGTCCCACATCAACTTCCTCCGGGGGTGGGGTGGGGGGGGGGGAGGTTACGCTAGCCGGACGCAGTAGATGGCAGCCCTGTTGCGACACTTCCCGGTGGCTACTTTACCACCACCTAGCGCAGTAAACTGCAATGGTGACGGAGCAGTCCTTGCTGCCACCATGTGGTAGTGGAGCTCATGTGTGGACTACTACAATACTTTCATTGGACTATGCAGCTTCAAGTGTCTCCTTGGTATGAGTGATTTGCCACATCACTCTGTGTATGTGCTGCATAATGTTGCGTCTAGAGCAGGTTTCAAACCCACATTCCTTGCCATTCTGAGGCTGGCGTCCTAACCATTATACAGTACAACCCCGTTAAACCAAACTTGAAGGGACCCTAGAAATTTGTTTGGATTAACCGATCATTGGTTGAACCAAGCTTTGACTTTGACTTGGCTTAGGCAAAAACGGGGGTGCATTATGAATGTACAATGTATGTGGACACTATGATTATTATTTGTTATGTATCTATATACAGTTCAACACCATTAAACCAACCTCGGTTAAATCAAACGCTCGGTTAATCCTAACTTTTTTCTTCTACCTGGCAAAATACTACCATTTATCATATAAAAAAGTCTCAGATGACCTTAAAACCACATGAAAGTTTGGTTTAACTGTACCGGAAGTGGCCTGGGGCTGACAATTTTGTTTGGATTAACCGATACTTTGGATTAACCGACTTTGGTTTTACCAACTTTTGTATATGATAAATGGTAGTATTTTGCCGGGCCGCCGAAAAAGTTTGGATTAACCGATCGTTTGGTTTAACCGAGCATGGTTTAACGGGGTTGTACTGTACTATCTAGGCTCACTGATGCAATCACCCTCTCCACGTCTCCTTGCCTCTGTCTATCTAGAATTTTACCTGGCCTCAATTTCTGTAATTATGAGCTTTTAACTTCAAAAGTGTCACTTGACACTTAGTTGATCTGCTTTTGCATTCTGTGTAAAAGTGAGGGCCCGATAATACGGTATTGCGACAGAATAAGCTTTGAACACTTCTCACAGCTTCTATGGTCTTTGCTTTAATATCCTAATGTACAAATTATTGTTGTATTATTTGTATTTAAATGGCAAAGTTTCCCGAGGTCTGTATTTAGAGTAGTACCAAATGGGTGTGGGTGTCCGCTGAGGGGGGGGGGTGGGGGGGGGAGGAGAGGTGGGGGGAGGAGGTGGATGGAGAGGTGAGGAGAGGGGACGGGACTATTATGTAGGTGTCAGTGCAGGGCTTTATCGACCATCTGCAGTTAGTGCAAGGGTGTCACGTGTTCCATGCGTGACAGGTGTGGTGGATCTTAACAATCTCAACGGGGCGAGGCCATATGTGAACAGGGTGGATGTCTCCGGTTTTGTACATGTTAATAGATCGTCTGCCACTTCTAAATGGTTCCAATATAACGGCTTGCAGGAATAGCTAATTTTGTTTAGTGATTCTGAATGGTTTTTAATGGGTTCCAATGCAGTTCTTTGCTGGCAGACGACATTTGGTTAGAGCAGACGACATTTGGTTAGAGCAGACGACATTTGCTCCGAGCAGACGACATTTGCTCCGAGCAGATGATATTTGGTCATATCAGACTACATTTGGTCAGAGCACACGACATTTGGTCAGAGCAGACGACATTTAGTCAGAGCAGACGACATTTGGTTAGAGCAGACAACATTTTGTCAGAGCAGACAACATTTGGTCAGAGCAGATGACATTTTGTCAGAACAGACGAAAATTTGTCAGAACAGACGACATTTTGTCAGAACAGACAACATTTGGTCATAGCAGACGAGAGTTGGTCAAAGCAGACGAGATTTTGTCAGAGCAGACGAGATTTGATCTGAGCAGACGAGATTTAGTCAGAGCAGACGAGATTTAGTCAGAGCAGACGACATTTGGTCAGAGCAGACGAGAATGTGAAGATGGGTAGTGCGCGGTAACGTGCGTTTTATTGGCTGCTTAAACATCCAAGCATTTGAGCTGCTCTTATCAGGACGGGATGGTCGAGTGGGTAGGACGTTCGCTACCTGCGCATGAGGTCGTCGGTTCGATTCAAACCCAAACACTTGTGCCCAAAAATCACTTTTCCAACTCCCCCCATCATGACCCTCCCGGTACATTCTGCTGCCTGTCCTGAAAGGCATCGGGTAATACTTAGTGAAATGTTTAGTTCTTTAAAAGAAATAATAAATGTGAAAACCAATCGATAACATCACCAGTAAAATAGAGCACCAGCATTCACACCAAACCTGTGCCCATTCCTAACCAAATGTGAACGCGTAACTACAATTACGACACGAACAAGGGGTCATATGACATGGACTTTATTCAAGAAGAGGTATGAGGATAATGTCGAATGAGGTCAAAGTTCATTGAATCAGGCTCTCAACCCTATCGCTTTAACTGCGTCTTATTATAGGGATCGGTGGACGGCCGAGTAAGGTGGTGGTTGTTGTCGGTCCGGCGTCTGGAGGCGTAGTGATGGAAGCAGGACTTGGCGGGCTGTCGTCGACCGGAGGTGACGTAGCAGATCTCGCGGGCAAGGGTGGTTCACGGGAATTCCGGCAGGGGGCATGGCATGTCGGTTGGCGAGGTCAAACCCAGGTGGTGCCACCGCAGAGACCCCTCGTTCGTGTGCAAATTACCCATGTTGGCGAGCCAACATGAACAATGACCACCTGAACAGTAATTGTCCAGACATGCAATTAGCCGACTCACTCACACCACATCGTAAGCTCCCCCCCCCCCCTGCCACCCCCCCCCCCCCATTCCCTTTATGCATTAGTTGATTAAGTGAGGAATTTTCAATGGTGGACAATTGGTTTTCTTCATTCCACGGCTCCATGCCCTATCCTAGTAATGCTGAATGCTAGGCTAGGTAGATGACAAGTATAAATATTTATGTCATTGGTTTGACTCGACCAGGGTTGGAAACCGCAAGTTCAAATACTATGAACATGGGAGGCGGAGGCTCAACTTATTTGGCAGTTTCTGTTTATTTAGTTGGATGTTATGTTAGGACCGAACGTGGTGGCCGAATCGGTAAAGCGCAGGCATCCCGTGTGGACGGTAGGGAGTTCGATTCCCGGCTGAGTCAAATGAATGACTTACAAAATTGATACTTGTCGCTACCTAGAATTTCACTCGGCATTACTAGAATAGGGCAAGGGCTGGTTAGCTCAGTATCAGGATAATCTGACTGAGTTGGGTCTTGGTGTTGGCAGCCTGATCTCATAGTGGGGCAGCACTATAGAAGTCGCTATGAGTGCACGCTGTCACAAGCTGGTACCAATCCTGAAATGACTATATATATTGCTAGGTTGCAAAACCCCAACAAACAAACAATTTGGTGTTAGTACAGTCTGTAGAAAGAACAAAACCCATGTAGATTCCCTGCAATTCTCAGTCTGAAAAAGACCGGTGTCTCAGCATTGGTTGGTTGTTGGAGTTTTACGTCCTGGCAACATCTAGGGTCATATCAGGGCGGGTACTGACCTGTGACAGTACGCACTCATGGCAACTTTATAGTGCTGCCCCACTGGGAGCCCAGACCACCAGCACCATGACCTGATAATTGATATCTCACTGTCACATTATCCTGACACTGAGCCAACCAGTCTTTGCCCTAACCTAATAACGCCAAGTGCCTGTTTAGGAAGCGACAAGTATCAATTTTTAAGTCATTGGTTTGTGTCGACCAGGGTTTGAACCTGTGGGTTTGAATCCCACGATCTACCAAAATGGGGAGTATTCGGCCATACTATCTGGTCGCATCTCTCAGCATTGAAATAATAATTGTATCTTATTTTAAATGTTATGGTGTCAAGTGTTGAGCGCTCACACATGGGATGATCGATGCCCCCGTTCGGTTTCCATGGATACACTCGTGAATCTTGTGATAAGACATGTCTGCTTATCGCCGATCTAACCGCCACCTTCTCTTCTGTGTCTTCCAGATTCCACGCCAGGTGGCGCCCCTGAACGCAGCCGAATTTTCGCCGCTTCCTCTTCGCTATGACCTCCTGACCCCCTTCGAGGTCACATCGGTGGCAGAGGCACCCACAAACACACACGTCCACACACAGAGACGCATCCCGCCCCCAACTCGCCCACCGGAAGTATTTTGCGGACATGCGCGCGCGTCGGGACTCGCGATGACGTCATCAATGCCCGGGTTCATCCAGGAGGGTGTTGACCTTCCGAGCGTCAACCCCAAGTTCAAATACGGCAAGATGACGCTGTTCAGGTCGAAGTCCGATGGGGGCACGTCCCTACTGCGCAGGTCCAAGTCGCTCAGCGAGCAACAGATGCGCACGCGCGTGCGCGCTCACCCGCACTCGCCAGATGGCGCCATGACGAGCAGCTTCAGCTACCAGGGCAGCCTGGGTGGCGGCGGTGGCGACCTGGGTAAGGGCGGGGAGAGGGAGGGGAGGCGGGGGTGGGGGGGGCAGTGCCCCCACCCTCCCATAGCAGGCAAGCATGTGTCTTTAAAAAAATTATTAATCTGGAAGATTTTGTTGGGGGGGGGGATACGGTTAGGGTTAGCGTAAGCAGACTGCGTGAATTGATAATCTATTTTTGTCGATGGTTTTTTATTATCATTATTGTTATTATTATTGTTGTTAATATTGTTGTTTCTTCCACATCTCGGTGCTTCGCATGACAAATATTTCAGATATTGGCAAAATTGTTTGATATTTCATTATTTCAGAGACACATGCCTGTCTTAGTTCCAGCACGGACTGGCTATGATACAATGCTTTGTGAGGAGCAGCAATTGATATTGAATAAATTTTAATATATCTAATGAGGTTCTTCCAGAGTAGGGGAGAAAAGACAAAGTTTTCCTCTGTAAAGCCGAGATTTCATTAACGCATGCTGCTTGCACACTAAGCGACTTGCAATGCACAAGTCATTAGTGAAAGGCAATTTGCGACACCATTTGCGACACCGATATATACAAGAGGTTTGTTTGTTTGTTGTTGTTTTACGTCATAGCAACATCTAAGGTCATATCAGGATGGGTACCGACTTGTGACAGTGCACACTCATAGCGACTTTATAATGCTGCCCCACTGGAAAATCAGGCCGCTGTCACCCTGACCCGATATCCCACTCAGTCACATTATCCTAACACTGAGCCAACCATTCCTTGCCCTATCCTAATAATGCCGAGCGCCAGGCTAGGAAGTGACAAGTAGACATTTTAAAGTCATTGGTTTGACTCGACCATGGTTCAAACCCATGAAGGTCTGGATCCCTTGATCTCCCAAAACAGGAGACTGACGCTTAACTCATTCGGCCACCCAGCCTGGTGTATATACAAGAGGTGATAATGTGACAGTGATATGTGATTTAGCATAATTACATGTATGACCGATCTAGATTTGTGTGCCAAAATGCACTGGTTGCTATATGTTGCAATTTGATTAATTACAAAGAGAATGTGGTTGCGCGTGTGAAAAGACGCGTGGTTCTGATATTGCCTGTATAGACCCACTGCGGTTGGGATACGCCTTACTACTCTCTGTGTGTTGTTGTGTTCAGAGTCGCTATTAGTATTACTACTCACCGGACGAGGTGACCGAGTCGGTAGAGCGCAGGCTTCCCGTGCGGGAGATCGGGAGTTCGAATCCCAATCGAGTCAAACCAATGACATACAAAATTGATACTTGTGCTTCCTAGATTGACGTTCGGCATTAATGAGATATGGCAAGGACTGGTTAGCTCAGTGTCAGTGACTATGGGGGTATTGGGTCATGATGCTGGCGGTCTGATTTCCCAGTGGGACATCACTATAATTGTATAAAGTCACCATGAGTGTGCGCTGTCACAAGTCGGTACCCGTCCTGATATAACCTTAGATGTTGCTAGGACGTAAAATCCCAACAATCAACCAACCAACTATTACTACTCTCTGTTTGTTTTTATTCTTGTGTTCAGACGTGCTATTTTTTTAATATTAAAAAAAGTATTTGTTCTTGATGATTTATACTGCCTAGCATGGATAAGTCAACTGGTCTTTGATGACGCTGTAAGTTATACACTGCAGTGGAAATCCAAATTGGTGGAGGTGATGGCTTGGGGAATCGAGCCATGAATCGAGCTATTACTGCTCTCTGTTATATTGTTGTTTGAAGGGGCACTATCACTGCTCTCTGTTTGTTACTGTTCTTGTGTTCAGAGGTGCTATTACTGCTCTATGTTTGTTACTGTTCTTGTGTTCAGAGGTGCTATTACTGCTCTATGTTTGTTACTGTTCTTGTGTTCAGAGGTGCTATTACTGCTCTGATTGTTACTGTTCTTGTGTTCAGAGGTGCCATTACTGCTCTATTTGTTACTGTTCTTGTGTTCAGAGGTGATATTACTGCTCTGATTGTTACTGTTCTTGTGTTCAGAGGTGATATTACTGCTCTGTTTGTTACTGTTCTTGTGTTCACAGGTGCTATTCCTGCTCTGATTGTTACTGTTCTTGTGTTCAGAGGTGCTATTACTGCTCTATGTTTGTTACTGTTCTTGTGTTCAGAGGTGCTATTACTGCTCTCTGTTTGTTACTGTTCTTGTGTTCAGAGGTGCTATTACTGCTCTCTGTTTGTTACTGTTCTGGTGTTCAGAGGTGCTATTACTGCTCTGTTTGTTACTGTTCTTGTGTTTAGAGGTGCTATTCCTGCTCTGATTGTTACTGTTCTTGTGTTTAGAGGTGCTATTCCTGCTCTGATTGTTACTGTTCTTGTGTTCAGAGGTGATATTACTGCTCCATGTTTGTTACTGTTCTTGTGTTCAGAGGTGCTATTACTGCTCTCTGTTTGTTACTGTTCTTGTGTTCAGAGGTGCTATTACTGCTCTCTGTTTGTTACTGTTCTTGTGTTCAGAGGTGCTATTACTGCTCTATGTTTGTTACTGTTCTTGTGTTCAGAGGTGCTATTACTGCTCTGGTTGTTACTGTTCTTGTGTTCAGAGGTGCTATTACTGCTCTATGTTTGTTACTGTTCTTGTGTTCAGAGGTGCTATTACTGCTCTATGTTTGTTACTGTTCTTGTGTTCAGAGGTGCTATTACTGCTCTATGTTTGTTACTGTTCTTGTGTTCAGAGGTGCTATTACTGCTCTATGTTTGTTACTGTTCCTGTTTAACAAAAGCAGCTTACCCGTTCCATATGTAAGTGGACAACATATTTTTTGTGTGTGTACTTGAGGGTGAAGGGAAACTGATCAGAAACGTCTCTGGTCTCTGGATAATATCAACACGAGACAAAATAACAAACTGATCCTTAATTTTCAGTTCAAAACAAGTTTTCACAAAACACTGCAGAACTAATGACCTCACTAATGACCTCAGCACTCACCCTTATCCGAACCTTATTAACGCGAACAGACTGGAGACGCCTTGACCTACCAAAACGGGAAGCGGACGTTCAACTCATTTGGCCCTCCCATCTGATCTGTTGTTAATTGACCTGCGTCATTTCCGGTGTTTCAGGTGGCAGCCGCCCTCAATGCCTCGTTTCCGTATACTACTCGGCCCTGTCCCTGTCCCTGTCCCTGTCCCTGTACTGAACTCACCACATGCCTTTGTGGTTTGCCAACCAGTGGTCCACAACTTGTTCGTCTAAGGTTCTGGTATGTGCTGTCCTGTCAGTGGGAAAGTGCACATTAAAGACCCCTTGCTGCTTATCGGAAAGAGTAATTTATGTGGCAGCAGCAGGTTTCCTCCAAAGAAATATGTCAGAATGACCATATGTTTGATGTCCAATGGCCGATGATAAAAAATCAATGCGCTCTAGAGCCGTCGTTAAATAAAACAAGCTTTACTTTGTGTGTTGCCATAGCTACCCACCCCGAGGAGGACCTGGCCGGGCCCCTCAGCATGCCGTCCACATTGACACAGAACCTGTCAGCCCTGGACGCACAGCGCGCCGCCCCGGGCTTCCAAGGTCAGCGGAGCAAGGTGGGTCAAGGTCACGCACGGCGGCCAGGGTACCGGGCGGCAATGGCATATGTTAGGTGAATTATAATAACATGTACAATATGTTATATATTATGTAAATAATTATTCTATATTATACCGAGCGGCCATGGCATATAATATATAAATTTTAATAACATGCATTATATGATATATTATGTAAATAATTATAATATATTATACTGGGTGGCCATGACATATTATATAAATTATAGTATGATAATCAATATATTATGTAAATAATTATAATATAATACACTGGGAGGTCCTGGCGTGTATTCTATTTTGTTTATAGATTAATAATAACATGTATTATATATTATGTAAATAATTATAATATATTATGCCAGGTTGCCATCACATATTAAATCAATTATAATATGTGATGGCAACTATATATTATGTAATTAATTATAATATGTTATGCCGGGGGTTCCTGGCATGTATTATATTATATGAATTATAATAACATATATACAATATATTATATCAATAATTATAATATATTGTAGGTAATAGTATGTGATATAAAGTATTATAATATAAATCTTCATATAATATATATATATGAGTATATTAAGCATACTACATATTATATTAGATATGAAGTATGTATTAAATATACATTAATTGTTTAATATATTAGGGTATATTAACCACGCTACATATTAAATATGTATTAAATATGCATTAGATTTTCAATATATTAATGTCATGTAGTATTAGTGCATATATCTTTAATGTATATTTAATATCTAATAAATAGTTTATATATTTATATCACAGTTACTAATTGATTGATATATAGTTACGAATTTATTGGTGAAGTTAGATATAAGCGGTAGTCATATCCTATGGTTCAAATCGATGCAGATAACGGTAGTATGTCCTCGGTCATGGTAATGTGAAAAGGGTGTAGCATCAAGGAAGACTCCAATATAAAAGTTGGGTCACTGATGAGGAAACTTAATCGTAGTGTACTAGTCTGTACATTAGCCCCACTACCACGTGGTGTCGGCGGAGACTACGCCGCACACCTACGCAGTTACACTGAACTGCGCTAGGTGGCGGCAGACTAGCCACCGGGCAGACCCCCAGATGGGGCTGCCCTCTACTGCGTGTGGCTAGCTCCCCCCCCACCCCCCCCCACCACCCACCTATAGAGGTGACATGGGACCTGGCGAGTTAGGGGGCGGGTCAGTTGACTGTTGACACCGTGGAGAGCAGAGAGGTTTTGTAATAAACCAAGTTGAAGCGTACTGATACTGAATCTTGGTGTTCTTCCGTGAGTGCGTGGCAGTGTGGGGGAAGACCGTGGGCCATTACAATATATATTATTATTGTTATGATGGACCACATCTTACTCCGCTTGATGAATAAAAGGAGAAACACTGAAATAGCTCTGAACCCCAGAGCGCTCCCTGGTTTATTCTGCCACGGCCAGAATAGGAATGAGACCTGTCACTGCCCAGCTGGGTAGCACATAACCTCCTTTGTTGGAGTGGCCGCTAGCAGGGACTGTTCCTGACAGCGTGCTGCCACCTGTTGCTACTTCATGTTACTTTTTTTTTAGATGAGAGAAAGCTTCGTTGGTCATGTTTATCAATACATTTATCCATAAACTTGTTGGTTGTCTTTTTTCTCGATCATCTCTCACAATACACTTCTATTAATTCTGTCAGTTATTGAAAATCATGTGCATGGTAGGACAATAAGGACTGCCCAGTTGCCTGGGGCACCAAGTTTACTATGCCCGGCAGGTAAAGTTCTTGGTGACCTGCCCGAACAGGCAAGTAATTATTTTTCTGATCTGCAGTCGCAGATTTCAGTTTCAATTGGCTGACTTTGACTTGGGCAAGGAGTTTTCCCACTCGGACAAGTAGAAAATCCAGTCACCAGGGGGCGGGAAGTTACTGTCCTACCCTGCATAGAAATGTGATTAGTTTGGTCAAAGTGTCAGGGAATTTAGTAGTTATTATTATGGAAAAACCAATGAATTTAATATCAGATGTAGCAAATTTGTCATCGATTAATGGTGACATATGCCTGCGCTAAATGCGTTCTACCTGACATATTTAAACAGCTGTGTAAATGAAAGGGTGTCAGTGCGTCGTTATCGAGTACTGAATTGATCTTATTTTTACTTTTGTCTTTACTGAATGAGCGACGTTAGACCTGTATATCTGGATCGGTTTCTGATGTCTCAGGAGAGATGCCATTTTGATACGTCTAGGTGGCATGAGTTCAGAGCCGCTTCATAATTATATACGCTATCTTAATCCCTCCGGTGTCTGTAAATCCTTGGTTTTGAATGCCTTAATACCCCGGCACCTCCACAACATAACTTGGGAGGCTGTTACACGTAGCGGTAACTCCCTCAGTGAAAAAGTGTTGCCTGCAGTGGGTTCTGGTTCTTCTCTCGTATAGCTTGTATGATGGACCAGTTTCTGCTCTGCCTGTGGAATAAAGTGATAACACTGTAATTTACGACGCGAACAAGCAGTTCATTGAATCAGAATTTTATTCAATAAAATAGTAGTCAATAAGAGTAAGTTACAGGTCAGAAATTGTGAGGTCAATAGTATAGTAGTCAGTAAATCAGTTAAATGTCAGTAGTTGGTGGGTGATGTTGAAATTCGACTCAGGCCCTCAACCCCATCGCATTCGTGTGTTCGTCATTTTTAGGGATGGGTGGGCGGCTGAGTTGAGGTGGTGAGTTTCTCGTCCGGCTGCCGTGGTGGAAGTGATGTTTGGTGGGTCTCGGGGTGCGAGGATGGGTGGCCGTGACATCACAGGTCTCGGGAGAGACTCAGGCCCACAGGAAATCCGGTAGGGCTTTGGGTTTGGATTCGAACCCAGGTGGCGCACCGGGGAGACTCCTTGTTCGCGCGCAAATTATCCATGTTGGCGAACCAACATGAACAATTGCTTCAAACCTAAGGGTCAGCCCCAGGTTTAGTTTATCATGGTCAGAATAGAAGTGACCTGCCACTGCCTAGAAGGGTCACAGATAACCTCCAGTAGGGAGGGGTGGCCGCTAGCCATGGATGGACTGGTCCACTATAGGGACTGCCCCCCACCCCATTAGTGTGTTGCCACTTGCTGATACTTCTGACCGGCAAAGGTCAGCACAGTCTGAACCACCACTGCGTGGTAGTCGGGCTCATTTCGGACTACTACACTTGTATCAATGTCCTCAAGTTTGGTTCAATGGTGTTATAGTGGAATCATACACCTCTTTTAATGTTATGCCTCGATCATGTCCACATGAAAACATCGATACATAAATGCTAGACGACTGTTCAGCCATTTTAATCTCTATAAAACTAGAGATCCTAAAAATACTGGTACCATTTTAGTAGCTTTTCACTGGAGATTCTCTCGTGGCTGTGTCTTTTCCCAATGGGGCTCCAGACTGTTTATGTACTCCAATTGTGGTCTCACAATGGTCTTAAAGTGGCATCGTTTGATGATTTTGAGTTTCTGTCATTTTTCTAAAATAAATATATTAAATGGATTGTTATAATCTACCTTACTTTAGTTTGAAGTAACTTTTATTTGAAATAGCTAACATTTGAGATATTTTGAAGTGCAAACATGTGAAATTAATTTGGCAAGCATGCCAAAGCTCTAACACGACAGGCTTCTGCCGTAACAGGTTCTCTTAAATTGACTTAATGTTCCCTTCTATGTGGCAACAAATGCTTAATAAGTGCATCAGTGTAAGTTAGAAATCTAGAATCAAATCTAGATAATTGCTTTCATTTTGAAAATGTGATGCTTCATCGGACTATGCAGCTTTACATAACATCTTGATAATTGCCAAAGTCCTTATATGTAAATGACCTCATTATTCCTGTCATTTGATTTCCTTACCTTTTCGTTTATATGCTGTTCACAACTTTTCTTGAGGATTTATACTGCCTATCATGAATAAGTCTGAATAGACTTGTTTTCACCATTAGACAGTTTGTTAGAAAGCCGAGCCTTCACCTTTACCAACCCAAAGAATTTTTAACCTCCCACACCACATAGACATGGTATCAGAGCCACCGGCCTTTGATGACACTGTAAGTTATACACAGTGGTGGAAATCCAAATTGGCAGGGGTGGGGGCACGGGGAATCGAACCACCGACCTTCAGATTAGGAATCTGACCTAGAACACCACTGTTACTCCTAGGTCCTTCTCCCTTGTCACTGTTCTCAGAATATAATCCATTTCAGGGTAGAACAGGAGCTTTTCCCCAGTTAAGCGGGCAAGTGACTGAGTTTTCTACTTGCCTGAGTGGCAAAACTACTTGTCCAAGGCCAATTCAGCCAGTTGAAACTGAAATCTGCTACTGCAGATCAGAAAAATAACCGACTTGCCTGTTTGGGAAGGTCACCGAGAACTTCACCTGCCCGACTGAGTAATCTAGGTGCCCCCGGGCAAGCGGGCAGTCCTTATTGTCCTACCCTGTCATTTCAGTCACGCCTATCTTTTTCCTCATCCCTGCTTGTATTCTACCTGTCAAGTGACTGCCATTACCTTACATTTGTCAGGGTGGAACCTCAGTAGCCATCGATTAAACCAGTTCTGTTACATCTGACAGGAGTGTGATTGTGTCTGGCTCCTTTGATATTTCTGTATACCTTTGTGTCATCAGCACACGTAAACATGTCTGACACTAATACATCAGCTAGATTGTTGACATAATATCAGGGATGAAAGATCTTCACGATTTCGCGGATTTCCGGGATTTTTCCTGCAAGCCCACATCACGATCAGCGTATAGGTCCTACTAATATGTGGTGCAGACGCTGCATCACTATCAGCATATACTACTAATACATACTTCAAACGCCGCAGCACGGTCAGTGTATACGAAGAAGTGGTTCAAATGCGGTTGCACTATCAACGTATACCAATATGTATGAAACCTGACTTCCGTGAATTTTCCGCGATTCTCTGACAATGCTAAGCCTATGGGAGAGTATCTGCGTTTCTACTTTTCTTTGCGAGAGACCACTTTCATCCCTGATATATGGTACAAAAAGCAGGGGTGCGGGGTCAAGAACACTACTTTGGGGAATTAACCACTGCGTACATCCCTCCATGATGAGAATGCCTCTTGGACCGACATTCATTATCTATGGCTATTCAGAAAGGCATTGTTCCACTTCAGAGTATACTGTCACAGCTTTGTTTACTGATCCCTCTCCTAAATGGTACCGTATCAAAGGCCTTCATGAAATCAAGGTAAACTGTCTACCTGCCCACCTCTATCCAATACCTCAGTCCACTTATCGAGGACTCAACAGGACGAGTTTTGATTGGACTCCTCAGGTGGCAAGGTGGTTGGTCAAGGTGAACTTGATTTGCCAGACAGTGTGTTTGTAGACGATGAATCCTGGTTGGGTTTTTTATTTAATTTTTTTAATGTTGCAAATAACATTTATTAATTGAATCAGGTTCTTTTGTTGGCCTCATGGAAATACTGATTCCCTGGCCATGTAAAAATGTGGCTCTTTGCCTAAATTAGATACATAAATTAATGCTGTTAAATTTAAATACAAGTATAACTAAAATCCATAAGATAATAAACACAGTGGAATCTTATTTTGATAACATAAGCTGTTGCTCAACATTTCAATGGTTAAGCATACTCTGGTGATTTAACGCTTTAGGGCCAGGAGCACCCAAATGCGCCCTCAAGTTCCATGCACATACAGCACGGGAGCGCCGGTAGTTGAATTGCATTTCTAGAAATGTTTTCCTGAAAATCTGTAGATCATATCAGAAATACAGTGCAACACGATTGCAGCCACATTCGGGCGCTCCTGGACTGTAAGCAAGCAAAACTAGCGGGTGCACCCTTGCACTCCCGCCCCCAAAGGGTGAAGGGTATTCATATAGAATATCAGCTGATGAGAAATCAGCCATGAGTGTTTCTGTCTCCCAGACGTCAGCAGGAGACTTGGTGTCCCAGCACCCCCTAGGCCAGCCCACAGACCATCCCCTAGACACGGTAATGTATAGCAACCATGGAGGTAGGCTTCTCCCAGAATGCACCGTGTTTCCTGCACTCTCAGCAGCTTGTGTCAGGCTGAGGCTCCGTATACGTGTATATGTGTGCGTGATGCGCAACTGTCGGCTTTGCTTCGGTACCTGCCTTGTCAATGTCATTAGCGGTGTCTGAAGCTGGTGAGTTTCATTTGAGTTTAAATATATAACTCAGTCCTATAACTTAAGAACAAAATACTAATGACCACCAACACAGCACGGTGAAGCCATTCAGAGACATTAACTATTGGTAACCAAACAATTATCCGATTGTAGAACGAACAAACTCACAGAGGTTTGGGGGATGTGGGAGAATGCTTACAAACAGAGAAAGAATGCACGCAGTAGTTAGCTACACAACAACTGAAAGTGATCAAAAGAAGGGGAGTCACAAGACTATCACTGTCTAGTGGCGAAAACAAGTCATTAGACTTAACCGTTATGGGCAGCATAAATACACCCATCACAAAAAAAAAAAATACTACATCCGTATAGGAATGCGAAATGGTCCTTGTGTGCGGGTGGGGGGGGGTGATTTCCAATGGGCCTCCTCTTCAGCGTTGACATTTGAAATTGTCCGCCACCTCCCCAAATGGGACTCATGTATGCCTATGTGTAAGTACAAAATTGTTATTTGATGACCACTGGCGCTGGTATATATATACAACACTATGTAGTTGTACTGTTACTGGTCAGCCTCCATAAGCGCATATGTGTATGGAAGCGTATTTAATCAGGTCACGCAGGCTTCGTTCAAAGCACCTGTTTGAATATACCACTGAACCATGCACGCGTCTACAGCGTTATAGAGTCTCAGCTGCTTTCTGCACACAACTAGAAGTGAGGTGAGCCACCACTGGGAGTCCCGCTGTTATTGTATTCACTCTGCGCATGTGTGTGACAGCCTGTTCCTGTCACAATCACCTTAGCGATAGAGATGCGACAATGGTAAAGTAGGACCAGACCTAACGCTTTGGTTGGTTTGCTTTACAGCTTCATTCTCTTTATACAATCGTTAAATTAATAATAATTTGTTATCGCATTAGTTGATTAAGGAGGGACAGTTTCAATTGTGGACGATTGGTGTTCTTCATTCCACTGCTCCTTGCCCTATCCTATTAATGCCAAGTACCAGGGTAGCTAGCGACAAGTATAAATTTGTATGTCATTAGTTTGACTGGGCTGGGGTTTGATCCCGGGATTCAAGTGCTCAACTTATTCAGCCATCCCTGTCTTGATATAACCTTAGCTATTGCCAGGACGTAAAACTCCAACAAACAATCATTCGGCCGTCCAATCTGATTTAATTTATAAACTGTTTGGAATGTGGCTTTCTTTTTCTGCACTCAGTGTTCTACGGACATACTTTCTATATACAGTATAACCTCGTTAAACCAAACTTGAAGGGCCCCTAGAAATTTGTTTGTATTAACCGATCATTGGTTTAACCGAGCTTTGACTTTGACTTGGGTTTGGCAAAAACGGGGGTGCATTATGAATGTGCAATGTATGTGGACACTATGATTATTGTTTTTTTATGTATATACAGTTTAACATTATTAAACCAACCTCGGTTAAATCAAACGATCGGTTAATCCAAACTTTTTTCGGCGACCTGGCAAAATACTACCATTTATCATATAAAAAAGTCTCAGATGACCTTAAAACCACGTGAAAGTTTGGTTTAACTGTACCGGAAGTGGCCTGGAGCCGACAATTTTGTTTGGATTAACCGATATTTTGGATTAACCGACTTTGGTTTAACCAACTTTTTTATATGATAAATGGTAGTATTTTGCCGGGCCCCCCAAAAAAGTTTGGATTAACCGATCGTTTTGTTTAACCGAGCTTGGTTTAATGGGGTTGTACTGTGTTAGCAATGGTCAAATCAAAATGCAGTGCAACGATTGCAGTGTAGCTAATGTGAGTTCCAATATTTGGAATAAACTGCCAGCTGCAACATGAAATGCAGAAAACATATCAGTGTTTAAGAAGCTACTAACAAAAAATAATGTAACTTAGAAAAACAGATGATGTTTAAATGAACTAACACAAAGTATAGTAAAAGCTGGATTTTGGACTGTTTGCAATCTACAGTTACAAGGCATAAACAAGAAGCAAGAAAACCTAAGTTATTACTAAAAAACTCAATTCTAAAGATTTGAAATCAAATTGAGCTAATGCTGCTCAGCAGTGAAAACAACTTATCCGTTTTGAGCATGGTAAATAAATTCACCACACACAAAAAATTTTTAATTAAATTTAAATTTAAAAAATGTTCGTCTTATGGCGCAAATTTAATCTATTTAAATAACTGTAGCCTTATGAGCGGTTGCACCTGATTATCCCCACCTCTTTTCTCTGTTCTGTTATATATAGTCTTGCTAAGCCCTAGTTGTTACCTTGGTGAGGATATGTTATGCATTGTCTCATCCAGTGATTTTGCAAATCAGTCATGTGGAACGGGAATTCTAAAAGAACTCAAGTCCTTGAGCCAGCCATACAATTTTGAGGTTTGACTACCAAAAAGGAGGGCAAGTCGCCAATATGTTTTTCAGTTAGCCTTACATGTTGCCTGTATGAACAAATGTGATGGACATCTCAATTCCACAGCTAAACCGATTTTGGCAGCCATTTTCCAAAATGGCCAGCAATTGTTATCATATCTGATAAATTTCAGTAGTATTCCATTATTCAGTATTTCAAATCTACTCACTTCAGTCCACACTAACGGTTTAAAGCTGCACAGTGTGATTAAAGCATAACATTATCTAAACCAACGCGCTTACCTAGATTTGATCCAACATATCAAACTTAGATACCAGTGCACTTAACAAACAATTAAGTCCATTTAGTAGAACTTGTTACGTCTGCTATCTATGATGTCCAGCATTTCGACATGCATGTTAAAATTAATTTGGAATTTTTTCGGTTGAAATATGTCCAGTTAACAATTTAAAATGAAAGTTACTGAAAAGCTGAAGTATGATAGATTATAGCAATTAAACCTTATATATTTATCTAAAGAAAATGCCAGAAACTTAAAACCAGCGGACCATGTAGCAATGGTCCAGTGACTAGGGACTTATTTCTTATACATGAGGTCTGAGTCCAATCCCTGACAGTCAAGCGAAAGAGTTGCAAAGCAGTTACTGATGAGATATGGTAGGGAGTAATGGAATGATGACAACAAATTGTCTGCAATAAAAATTGTCCCTGCAACATTAACGAAAGAAGAAAGAAAAGAAAACTCACAATAGACACTTCGTACTGATAATTTTTATTGAATGCTTCAGAATTAGCCACTTCACTCGGTGCTTAAAATTTACCACTTTACTCCATACCTCAAATTTTACCACTTTTGTCCATGTTTCAGATTTAGCCACTTTATTCCATACTACTTTATTTGTTACTTCAAATTTAGTCACTTTTTTCGATACTTCAAATTTAGCCACTTTATTCAATAGTTGAAATTTAGCCACTTTATTTGATACTTCAAAATTTAGCCACTTTATTCGATACTTCACATTTACCCACTTTATTCGATACTTGAAATTTAGCTACTTTATTCAATACTTGAAATTTAGCCACTTTATTCAATACTTCAAATTTACCCACTTCATTCGATACTTCAGATTTAGCCACTTTATTCCATACTACGTTATTTGTTACTTCAAATTTAGTCACTTTATTCGATACTTCAAATTTAGCCACTTTATTTAATAGTTGAAATTTAGCCACTTTATTCGATACTTCACATTTACCCACTTTATTCAATACTTCAAATTTAGCCAATTTATTCAATACTTCAAATTTAGCCACTTTATTCAATACTTGAAATTTACCCACTTTATTTAATACTTCAGATTTAGCCACTTCATTCGATGATTCAAATTTACCCATCTCATTCAATACTTCATATTTAACAACTTTATTCACTATTTTTGATCCAACTGTGTTTGTGGCCAGCTCTACTTTGCCACACACCACCCCCTCAATTGTCTCATCTAAGTTACAGACCGTAAATATATAACACAAGCTTTATCGCGATTGAGGCTTTTGTACTTAGAATTGCATAATCTAATGGTTTTAAGTTTCTGCCATATTTAAAAAATAAATATATTAGGTTTATGATCCAAATTACCTTACTTTGAAGTAACTTATTTTAAAGGTTTGATTTTTTTAGATATTGCAATGGAAAACATGCCAAATTAATTTGAGTGTGCACATCAAAATGCTGGATGGACATCGTAGTGTTGAGCAGTGACAGGTTCTATTAAAGCTGCATAGTCCGATGAAATATCAAATTTTCAAAAACCAAACCAATTATCTAGATTTGATTTTACATATCTAACTTAGATACTGATGCACTTATTAAGCATTTGTTTCTGCGTCGAATGCAATACAGAGTCAATTTAACAGAACCTGTTACATCAGAAGTCTGGTGGCAGAGTTTTGGCAAGCTTGCCAAAACTAATTGTCCATGTTTGCATCCAAAATATCTAAAAAGTTTACCATTCAAAATAAAAGTAACTTTGAACTAATGTAAAGTAGATACTAGTGATTGATGTAATATATTTATCTCAGAAAAAATACAGAAATTAAAAATTTTAAACCATCGGACTATGCAACTTTAAATTGATAGTATTTCTTCTGTGCAACAATAAATGTTTAATGAATGCGCCAGTATCTAAGTTGGATATGTAGGATCAAATCTAGGTAAGTGTCTTTATTTTGAGGATCTGACGCCTTCATCACACTATGCAGCTTTAAGTGTGCACCAGCGTGGCCATACTGTTTGGCGCATGCGCACACAACTGTGAGATACTGCTTTAGAAACCCCCTTATGTCGCAAGTGCGGGGTAATTTCTAAGCTGGA
This sequence comes from Branchipolynoe longqiensis, assembly GCA_030323885.1. Taxonomy (NCBI): domain Eukaryota; kingdom Metazoa; phylum Annelida; class Polychaeta; order Phyllodocida; family Polynoidae; genus Branchipolynoe; species Branchipolynoe longqiensis. The sequence goes on along the minus strand of JASIRB010002894.1, from coordinate 35,106 downwards.
GAAATTTGATTGCGTCAGTTGACCCATGTCCTAAGCTCTTTGGCCTTGAGGGTTCCCATCAACAGTCATGGTCACGTGATCCTGTAGGAGTGGGAGCAAATCAGCAATAGACCGTTTCCATGGAACATGCGCAGTGAGCTGCTACCCACGACATTAGTTCTTGTCACTGACATCAAACAGCTGGTTGGTGGTAGAAATCCTCTATTGAGGATTTCACTGCCTGGTAACCCACTATCCACAACATTAGTTCTTGCCACTGCCGTCAGAGGGTGGGTTGATGGTGGGAATCTTTTAATCGATTCTCCTTCTCGCCACTCCTTGGAATTACTGAGAATATTCTGGAAGCCTTTTTTTAATCCAGTACCCAATGTTTGTTTGTTTGTTGTTTTACGCCCTAGCAACATCTAAGGTCATATCAGGATGGGTACCGACTTGTGACAGTGCGCACTCATGGTGACTTTATAGTGCTGCCCCACTAGGAAATCAGGCCCCCAGCACCATGACCCGATATCCCACTCAGTCACATTATCCTGACACTGAGCCAACCAGTCCTTGCCCTATCCTAATAATGCCAAGTGCCTGGCTAGGAAGCAACAAGTATCAATTTTTAAGTCATTGGTTTGACTCGACCAGGGTTCGAACACATGATCCCATGTGTTCGGATCCCCTGATCTCGCAAAACAGGAGACGGATGCTCAACTCATTCGGCCATCCCGTCTGGTCAGTGACCAATGACCATGACCAATTGGTTTGGCAATTATGCAGCAAGACTGATTAAACCCTGCCACCAGGGCCTTTATCCAGTTGACCTAATTCTTATTGAAGCTGTCACAAGTCAGTACCTTAGATGTTGCTGAGAGGTAAAACAACAAACAAACAAACCTCTTATTGAAACCAACGTTTTGCCACATAGGCAGGTACGTGTGGTACGGGTGATGATAATCAGGGAGCCTAGGTGGTGTAATGGTTAGCACACTAGCATGGAATGCAAGAGATGTGGGTTCGATTCCTGCTCGATGCACAATGTTTCCCATTTTCATCACCCCCCCCCCGACCCCCTACAACACTGGTTGCCGGGACCTGGATCCTGTACAAGCTATGTGCTGTATGGTTATTGAATCTACCCTGTGTATACATGCGAGTGCATTGCCTGTATGTAATTGTAAGCATTAAAACGACTTATGGACACAAACCATTTAAAAGACTTACAATTCCAGGGAACAAGTGTAGTAGTCTGCAGTGACCTCTCAGGCAAGGAGCCACATAGACAGGTGGGCGTGAATAGGGTGAATGCATCAGGAAACCTAGGTAGTGTAATGGTTAGCACACTTGCCCCAAATGCAAGAGATGCGGGTTCGAATTCTGCTCTAAGTGCTATATTTCCCATTGTCATCACCCCCACGACAATACCATTACTCAGTATTATAATGTGGTTTCCATGATGCCACAAGGAATAAAGCAATGAGGAATACCTAAGAGCAAGACAAAGAATGTTGGGTCTTGAAAAGTGGCTAGAAAGGCAAGTCTAGCTGAAAATGATTGCATCGCTATCCAATGGTAAGCTCCATTTTAGTTGTTACTTTTCACTAATTTGTCGCCTAAGCAAGTAACAGGAGCAGGACGTAGCTCAGGTGGTAGAGTGTCCACCTGTGAAGGTGTGGGTCATCCGATCGATCCTGCTCAGTGGACCCATTTACAGTTTGGGCTATTTTCCATTCCAAGCAGTGGTCCACAACTGGTTTATCAAAGGATGTGGTAAGTGTTGTCCTGTCTGTGGTGAAGTACATATAAAAGACCTCTTGCTGCTTATTGGAAAGAGAAGCCTGTCTCGCGGCAGCAGGTTTCCTCTAAAGACATATGTCAGAATGACCATATGTTTGACGTCCAATAGCCAATGATAAAACCAATGTCTTCTAGAGGCGTCGTTAAATAAAACAAGCTTTCCTAAATGAGTAATAGACGGCATATGATATACACGACCACTCTCACCATTCCCTGCTTATTGGTGAGTCTATATTTGTTTATACTGGAGGTTTTCTTTTCTTCCTCCCGCTCCGTCATGCGTTGTCACCAAGCTTCTTACTCCTGATATGACCTTAGATGTTGTCAGGATGTAAAAACCCCAAACAAACAAACAAACAAAAATATAATTAGTGATTGGTTTTGTGCTGGTTACATCAGTCAATACCAGGTGGCACCAGTGGTCTTTTGGTGTATGCTGATTACGTTAGTCAACACCAGGGAGCATCTGTGGCGTTTGTGTGTGTGCTGGTTACATTAGTCAACACCAGGTGGCGTGTGAGTGGGTGAGTCCTCGTGAGTTAAGTGGTGCAATTGTTGGCTTCAGCTCATTTAAAACGACTTCCACTTATTCAAAATGTAATTTGTGCCGACTCATGTGTAAAACCATATCATTCGACAGTAAAGTAAATGCAGAGTGTGTGGCAGCCATTTTCAATAAAGGTTACTTTAAACTAAGTAAAGTAGATTATAACATTTAATCTAATAAAAACCTTCCAAGCGAGTGGAGTGTCGCACCCCGCGCAGGGAGGTTGGAGTGGTGCATGCTGGTACCCCCAGCTCGGCAAGATGGAGGGGGGGATGAGGGGGAGAACACTACAGAGCTTATTGCATGCGATAAAAGGTTTATTATTAATTCCTTCCATAAGAAGATGAAGACGAGACAGGGTTAATGGAACGAGCCTAAGACTCTGGCTGGCCCTAAAGACCTACCGTTACACTTTTTATTGAGCAAAATCAGAGGCGAAATGGGCAGATAGTAGGGGGGTGAGGCGCCACCTGGAGGGCAGGAGGAGAAGCAGGGGAGCTGCTTGAAGGCAGACCTCCAGCTCTCCAGGCTGCACCCCCACCTCCAGTAACCCAACTACACAAGAACATATCAAAAAGGGGTTACAGGAGTAGAAGCAGATAAGAGAACAATAATAATAAGAAGCAGGATAATTACATACATGAATAATATTTGCATAAATACTTTATTCCTCACATAACTATCCACATATATATGTGCTATATAAGTGATTATGTGAATATAAATAAAGAATAGACCATAATGTTTCGGGGCCCCTTCTGGCCCCCCCGCTTCCACCACCATGACTCTGAGTAGAACCCTGGTCTGGGCATTCTCTCCGCTCCCGGCCTCGGTACCGGCACCGTCTGCCTCTTGCCTCACTTCAAAATGTTCTTTTACTTCCGGTAGGGCATATATTTTCCTACCAGAGAAAATAAACTCAACCCAAACCAAGTTTAGTCTCTCTCTCTCATTTCCTTTTCGCTTATTTATATATATATATATATATATAATTTTTAAAAAACTAATTAGACTGAAAACCATTGGCTTATGCTACAGAACCTAGGTGTATTCTTTCACACACAAACATTGATTAAATGCCAAGTCATGTCACGTGACTTGGCAAATTTATGTATGTAAGAATACACATATGTTCAGTTGCATGTAAGTCAATGGTTTTGAGCCTCTGCCATTTAAAAAAAAAAAAAAATCTGTGATGTTTCATGTATTATGCAAGTATAAAGGCGCGGAAGGGAATTTCTTGTCTATTATATACCGAGTATTCTGTAATGTGCCTCATCGACCTCATGCTTGTGTACGGTGGCGCCACCACCGGCTCTCCTTATACATAACATACTCGCCCTGTTGCCAGTCACACCAGAGGATTTTTTCTCAGGTTAAATGTTGTAATGTACTTTACTTTAGTTTGAGTAACCTGTATTAAATATGTCCAACTTTGGAGATATTTTAAATGAAACGCATAACAACTAAATTTGATGCATGCACTGAAAAGATGGATATCATAGACTTGCACGAATTGCAACAGTAGCAGATTCTATTAAATTGTTGACCAGACAGGATGGCTGAATGAGTTGAGCTTACATCTCTGTTTTGGGAGATTTGGGATCCGAACCCATGGGTTTGTGGGTTCGAACCCTAGTCGAGTAAAACGAATGACTTAAAAATTGATATTTGTTGCTTCCTAGCCAGGCGCTCTGCATTATTAGGATAGGCAAGGACTGGTTGGGTCAGTGTCAGGATAATGTGACTGAGTGGGATATCAGGTCCTGTTGCTGATGACCTGGTTTCCCAGTGGGGAAGCACTATAAAGTAATCATGAGTGCTCTGTCACAAGTCAGTACCCATCCTGATATGACCTTAGATGTTGATAGGACGTAAAACAACAACAAAGAAACAATCTATTAAATTGCTTGAATATTCCTTCTGTGTAGCAATACATGTTTAAAGAAGTGCAACTGTAACTAAGTATATATGTAGTACCTATGTATGATTATAGTACCTATGTAGTACATAGGACTATAAATGTGGTATATACCTATGTGGTACATAGTACCTATGTACAGGGATGAAAGTTCTCCGCGATTTCGGGGATTTCCGGGATTTTTCCTGTAGCTATAAGTGTGTACTAATAAGTTGCGCCCATCCTGATATGACCTTAGATGTTGCCAGGATGTAAAACTCCACCAACCATCCATACGTTGTTTCACCCTGCAGCACCATCAGCGAACATTAATATGTGGTGCAAATGCCGCAGCACTAGCAGCGTATTCTACTAATGCCTTCATGGCGCAGCACTTTCAGCGTCTAACGCCGCAGCACTATCAGCATATACCGATATGTGATGCAAACGCCGCAGCACTAGCAGCGTATACTAATAATACGTGCTTCAAATGGCGCAGCACTATCAGCATATACCAATATGTATGAAACCCGACTTCCGGGAATTTTCAGCGATTCCCTGACAATGCTTAGCCTATGGGAGAATATCAGAATTTCCGCTTTTTTCCCCGGAGACCACTTTCATCCCTGTATGTAGGATCAAATGGAATGTGATTTGTTTAAGAAATGGTTTTAAGGGGTTATCAGCTTATGTAACTTTAAGACATTTGTGATTCATTTTGTAAGTTAGAAATAAGCCTACTCATAACTAAGCCATAACTAAAGCCGTGTTTACACGGGGAATTGTAAAGCTAATTAGACAAAGCGAATTATATGAAGCGAATTAGTGGCGCGTTTACACGCACCGAGTTTGAAGGCGGAAATCGATATCTGCGCATGAGTAAGTCCAGACTAACCAGCGCCAGTTTGGGTTTGTCGACGTCGCCACGAGAGAGTATGGGTTCGACCTAGATATGTATGGACTGAATCGTATTGCGTATTGGTTTGGAACGGTCAAAACTTCTGCTGGGCAGTGAAACCCTAAAAATAAATGGTGAAACAAATATCTGTGCACAGCTAGCGGTTTCATGGACCAAATGATATAATATGCGCTTTTGATCAACCTGAAAATCAACAAACTCAGGTCTCGACTGTGCATGCGTGTGAGGTGGTTAAGCTAGTTCGCTTTATATAAACCACCTCGCGAGGTGGTTTATATAAAGTGAATCATATGAAGCGAATCAGCCCTAATCCGCCTCAGAGTCGCGTTTACACGGCGAATGTGAGGCGAACTAGGCAAGGCGCATTATATGAACAGACTTAACTCGCCCATGTAAACACGGCTTAAGGTGATCTTTTACCATACAGAATTATCGGACTTACACCAGTCCGATAACTGTTTTATCGGATTGTACAAGTTATTGCAGGTCTTGTAATAAGTAGCACCTTGGAGAATATGTTAAAACACCAGTAAACTTATTTAGTAAACTTATCCATCACACTCATAAAGATACCCACTAGATCCATTAAGACTAACACAAAATGGAGAAGAAAAAGATTGTCACTTCTAGTGGAGCTGGGAAGTTAATATTGTGTGATCCGATGAAATCATTATTTAAAAAACAAAGCCTAGTTTGAATGTTGTGTATCCAACTTTAAGCCCCAGTCACACTAGGACTTGCGACCACTGGCGACTGGTTTGTGACCAAACAGTCATCGGTCGCCGACTGCCTCAACGACTGGTCGCCAATATATGAAAATGGTCGGTGATTATTTTGGTCACAAGGAGGTTTTTGGTGCAGCAGCTGCAACTTTCCCACCAAAATGGTCACCAGGAGGTCAGCGACCACTGATGACCATTTTGCGACCACTGATAACCATTTTGCGACCATCCGTCTTTTTGTGGTCGCAAGCATAGTGGGGTCTAATGCACTCTTTCAGTAATTCATCGGGGATCATGCCCCCTTAATAATGTTACAACTTGCTGGCTCCAACACTACCTAGTTAACAAAGAAATGGGATATAATATTGCACCTGGTTTCAACTGTTGTCCACGCACAAATTATTTTGCATGTCTCCAAGGTTAGAGGATTATCATAAGAAGAAACTTCGAGCTAAACTAAGATAGACTATAATTGTCAACCTGATGCTTTAAGTAAAAACATAAACAACAATTTTAACTAATTCTGCGACTAGAAGTTCTGTGTCGCAAAGAAGTCAGTGTTTGATCGCTTGATTGCTTGATGATGATTTAACTCCATGTTGACAGCAAGGGCCATATTGACCTAGAAAAATGAGTGGTATTTATTCTGCGACTAGAAGTTCTGTGTCGCAAAGAAGTCAGTGTTTGATCGCTTGATTGCTTGATGATGATTTAACTCCATGTTGACAGCAAGGGCCATATTGACCTAGAAAAATGAGTGGTATTTATTCTGTCAGTTTTGTCAGTCACATTTATATGCCTATGTTGAAATGTGCATGAAAATCTTAAATGGTCAGATTTGTGTGAAATAACTGCAAAAACAATCTCCGAAATAACTGCAAAAAAATAATCTCCTGCACAATTTTGAAGTGGTTAAATTTGTTCCGAATGACAGCTCACAAAACAAAGCTAAAGTTACAATAGGCCAGTATTTGAAAATGCGCTGACCAATCAGAGTAGAGCTTGTTCGCTGTGTGATGCTTATGGCTGGACCTGTGTTCTGCGCGCTGATTGGCTGCTTTGTTCTAATGGCTGTGCCCTCTAATTTCAGTCTGAGGGGAAGCTCTTCAGTCCACAGACGCCACATGAGAAACTTGACAAGTCTGCGCAGAAAATGGCCACCCTTTCCAAGCGGGAGTCGCTCAAGGTAGGTTTTCCATTTGAGTTGAACTGATTGAACTGGACCGGATGGACTAGCAGTGCTGCATCCACTTATCATGCGGACGGGATGCGGTGCCTAAATCAGTTGAGGACAGGCTCCCCCATGTGGAAGATTAGGAGTGGGAGTTAAATCAGTGACTTACAAAATTGATACATGTCGCTACCTACTTGCTTGGGTGGTGGTTTGTAACCTTACAACGGTTACTGGTTGCAGAACTGAGGCGGCCCCGAATCTCTTCGGTCCGGCGATAGTTCAGCGGTAGTTGATCACTTGTATCCAGTCGACAGCAGCAAGGGTTTCGAGGAAGGGCAGGTAAAGATGGGTGCAGCGGTGGTTCCAGCAACGAGAACAAAGCGAGAGAAAATGTAAAGGTACAGGGCCCCACCCAAGCACACAACTCCCCTGGTCAGGGTGAGGAGTATGCCTGGGAGAAGAAAAAAAAGATAGAGTCTAGGAAAGAGAAATGAGAGTTGAGTCAAAGTACTGTGTCTATTTGCTCTATGGTGACCAGCCGGCGAGCCAAAGACACGGACATAGTAAGAGTAGAAGGTGAAATGCCAGTGGGCTCCCCCTCCTGGAACTCTGTTCAGACATATCAAGGAGGAGCAAGGCCAGCGGAGAGGAGATAGAGAGAGGTGTGGATGAAGTGTGGTCTGGATAGCAAGTGTGTTGCTACCTAGCCTGTCGCTAGGCATTTATTGGATAGGATAAGTAATGGTTAGCTCTGTCAGGATAATGTGACTGAGCGAAATATCGGGTCATGGTGTCGGCGGCCTGATTTCCCAATGAGACAGCACCATAAAGTCACAATCAGTACTGGTACTGATGTAACCTTAGATGTTGCAAGGACGTAAAACTCCAACAACCAACCTTCATGTCCCTGTCCAGTCTGGTGCCGCCACCTATGGTGACCAGCTGATATAGTTAAAGGTGCTTCTACAATTTATTTCCACTAGGTGGCGCCACTAACTTCTATTCAAAGGAGTTGCTGATGGCCAGGGATGGACAGCTAGGGCGTAATCGATTAATCGACTCTGGTCACCCGAGCCACTTTTTGGCGCATGCTTCTCCGCGCTCGGGTGACAAAAATGGTGGTCCTTTTATTTGTTTTTTTTAATAGCCGTTATAATTACAGCAAAATATGATTTAAATATTTTCATGATGGCATAGTTTAGTATTATTTCCATTCAATTAATCTATGTTATTACCAAAAAAAATATGTATGACTGGTACCGGTGGCTGTTATCCTGCAGGACGGTACCAGTGCAAATGTGACGTCATCGCTCCTTGCAAACCCCAGCAAAGAGGTGGGTTACTGGGGTCGGGTTGTTTTGCACACGGCACGTGTATTTGTCGACTCCACTCGCGGTGTTCTATTTGAAATTCGGACGACTCGGGTGACCCGAGTCACTCGGGTCGTGTTAATCGATTACGGCCCTAGAGGTGCTCTGGTCGTGACGTCACGAGTTGCAGTGTGACTACCCCACACTGCAGCAGCTCTAAGTACCCCACTTGTCCTACACTGCCACCTACCAGCCGATACTACTAATATGCATATTCCTTTCGATTAGGTGCATATTGCCCCTATGCACATTGGTTCTCGCCACTGCCGTCAAAGGGCAGATTGAGGGAGGGGTAACTTATTTCTACTAGGTGGCGCCACTAACTTCTAAGCAGTCACTGATGACCAGGGATAGACAGCCAGAGGTGCTCTTATTAAGTACTCCACTCGCCCCACACTGCCACCTACCAGCGGAGACTACTAATAGGCCCTTTTCCATGGACAAGGCGCATATTGCTGCTACGCACATTAGTTCTCGCCACTGCCGTCAGGGGGCAGTTTGGAAATCTGGTATTGAAGAAAGCAGTAGACCCTGTCTTCGTCGTGCGATCGGCTTAACAGTGTCGCCCTCTGGTGTTTCCCTTTTGAACTTCACATGGACATAATTTGTAGCGCCACCCAGAATGTAGAAGTTATTTTGTTTCCTAACATTTCTATTCCTGGAAATAGATCGTTTAGCACATGACACCATGTGACGTACCACGTGACACCACCTAATACACCACATGACACCACCTGACAAATCACGTGAGACACCACCCAATACACCACATGACACACCACATGAGACCACCTAATACACCGCATGACACACCACCTGACAAATCACGTGAGACATCACCTAATACACCGCATGACACACCCCACATGACACCTCATGAGACACCACCTGACACCCCACCTATACACCACATGACACCACCTAATACACCACATGACACCACCTAATACACCACATGACACACCACCTGACAAATCATGTGAGACGCCACCTGACACCCCACCTATACACCACATGACACCACCTAATACACCACGTGACACCACCTAATACACCACATGACAAATCACGTGAGACACCACATGTCACCCCACCTATACACCACATGACACCACCTAATACACCACGTGACACCACAGGACACACCGTGGAACACAGCGTAGCACACCACCTGTACACCAAGGGACCTCACGTGACGCACCACATGACACCACACACGTGTATGCCTGTTTGCTGCGGCTGATGCTCAGAGATGAAAGACCTCCGTGGTTTCGCGGATTTCCGGGATTTATTATATTCACCAATTAATGTTAAACAAAATTCCAAAAGATGGGATGTATATGACAACAGGTGGGTGGTTCGAATTCCGTTCTTATATGACATTAGTTGTAGTTTGAACATAAAACGTAAGCAAGAAAGTATTAGATATGGGCGATAATGCAAGCACAACAAGGCTAGTTGAAAACTGACTTCTGGTATTTTTCCGCGATTCCCTGACAATGCTGAACCTATGGAAGAATATCAGCATTTCCGTTTTTTTTCCTGGAGATCACTTTCATCCCATCATGCTCAATTACTTATATTCACCTGATTAAAATGCCTACCTCATGTGTTTCACGTTGTCGCTCGCTCACTCACTCATTCGCTCGCTCACTCACTCACTCGCTCACTCACTCACTCGCTCACATTCAAGCACTCAGTCATAAACACCCCTATGTTGTATATAGCTAACTTAATTGATACTTGTCCCTTCCTAGACTGGCGCTCAGTATTATTAGGATAGGGCAAGGACTGGTTGGCTCAGTGTCAGGATAATGTGACTGAGTGGGATATTAGGTCATGGTGGTCTGGTATCCCTGTGGGACAGCACTATAAAGTTGCCATGATTGCGCACTGTCACAAGTCGTCATGATATGACCTTAGATGTTGCTAGGACGTAAAACGACAATAACCAAACAAACAACGAACACACCCACACTCATATCCACATATACCACCCACAGGTTTACCCACATACCCACGCACCCATCCATTCCCAATGTTCCACCTGTTGAATAATGAATTAGTCACACTCTCCGACCACAGGCTTAGTGCCAGTAGTCGTGGCAACCCATTATATCTCCGCCCGGAGCTGCGCCTTCACACGCGCCTGCAGACAATGTCACGTGACTCCCGAGCTTCTCGCCGTCACGTGTGTTTGGACAGTCTTTCATTTATTCATGTTCTCCTAATAGGCGGATGTTTATAACTGGTTAAAAGACGATCTATATTATAGTTGTACTGGCTTTTAACCCATGCGCAGTATGGGTTAAATCTAGGCTCCGCATCAATCCCTCAGGGATGAAAGATCTCCGCGATTTCGCGGATTTTCGGGATTTGTTCTGTAACTACTGCAATCCTGCAGCACGATAAACCTATAGGCACTACTAATGCATCATTTTACGCTGAAGCGCTATCAGCGTATACTACTAATAAATGCTTCAAACGCCGCAGCACTATCAGCATATCATCATCATCATCATCATCATCATCATGCTGTCGGTCGCGATGCGACAAAGACTGCTTTCATTACTTGACTGCCGCTCTCCATTTAGCTCTCTGCTATTTCATGAAAGCTGCCTGCAAAAGTGTTGAAGTGCTGCTGGCTTTTGCAAGTTACCAGCGGCACTCTCTCGGGGAGCAAATAGAGGTTTCACACCGGCAAGAACATGTCAAGACAGGCGCAAAACTATTTGTCCCTGCAGTGGCTGGTCGGGAGATGTTGGGAGTTCCATACATCAACCGCCCTTAATGCTGCCACAGTGACATGGTTTTCTGTTTAGGGTTTGCTCCCTTAGCCTTCGGTTCTGTCAAGGACCTGTACCACAAGGCAGTGGTTTAGAACTCTGCAAGGCAGGGCGTCAAACTCCCTGAGGTATTGCTATACCTGCATACCTACTATCAGCGTATACTACTGATAAATGCTTCAAACGCCGCAGCACTATCAGCATATAGTACTGATAAATGTTTCAACGCAGCAGCACTATCAGCGTATACCAATATATATGAAACTCGACTGCTGGGAATTTTCCGCGATTCCCTGACAATGCTAAGCGTATGGGAAAATATCAGAATTTCCGCTTTTTTTCCCAGAGACCACTTTCATTCCTGATCCCTGGACCAATATTGTGTCGAACTGTCATTATATATATTCACAGTCTCTGACTATATTCAAAAACCGTGTGTATATCTACATTCTCTGCTATATTCCGGACCTGTGCAATTGTCCTGTTTCAATATAGTGCCTCAATCTAATGGAATCCATCTGTACCATTATGCGGCGGTAAACCATATCGGTGGCGCTATTTAATGGTGGAGTTAACAATACTTGCGGTTACATGACTCAGAATGGATGCTACTCAGGTTGAAGTGACCAACCTTAGTAAAAAAAACATCAAAATTAATATGAAATGTGTACGGTAGGCACAACAAAAAAACATGTTATGAACAACCCATACATGGCGAAGCATTAGTGGAGTATTATCATGAGCGTTGACAGCGCCGATTAACAGAGTAGTAATCAGAACGACCCTAAAACTTAACCACTGTTTCATATTATATATAGATAGATAATTCGATGGTTTTGAGTTTTTGCCACATTTTCCAGGTCAATAGTTTCATCGTTGCAAATCTACTTGACTTTATTTTGAAGTAACATTTATTTTTAGCGTTTGTCTTTAGAGGTATTTCACCTGAAAACATCCCCAGTTTATTTGTGCGTGCATGTCGAATTTCTGGTCAGCCATGACGGGCTCTTTGAAATTGGCTTAGTTTTCTTTTGTGCAACAATAATTGTTTTTTTTTGCGTTTTTTTGTATCTCCAATTTATATGTGTAGGACCACAGCTAGGTGAGCATTTAGGTTTTGAAAATTGGATGTTTTCATCGGATAATGCAGTTTTAGTCAAGAAATAAATAAATAAATCATCGAAGGCGGTGGCCAAATCGGTAGAGCGCAGGCTTCCTGTGCGGAAGGTAGGGAGTTCGAATCCCAGCCGAGTCAAATCAGTGACTTATGACATTGATACTTGTCGTTACCTAGCCTGGCACTTAGCATTAATAGGATAGTGCAAAGACTGGTTTGCACAGTACCAGTATAATGTGACACAGTGTCAGGATAATGTGACTGAGTGGGATATCAGTTCATGGTGCTGGCGGCCTGGTCTCTCAGTGGAGGAGCATCATGAGTGTGCGCTGTGTCACAAGTCGGTACCCCTCCTGATATGACCGTAAGTGTTCCCAGGACGTAAAACTCCAACAACCAACATATACACGAGTACACAATGGCACCCACATGGGCACACAATGGCACCAACATGGGCACACAGTGATTCTAACATGGGCACCCAATGGCACCCACATGGGCACAATGACACGCACCTTGGCACACAATTGCACCAACATGGGCACAGTGGTACTCTAATTGACACCCAATGGCACCTCTACATGGGCACAATGACACCCACATGGACACATTGACACCCACATGGGGACACAGTGGTACTCTCATGGACACAATGACACCGACATGGGACACAATGACACCCGGGCACACAATGACACCCACATGGACACACAATGGCACCCACATGGGGACACAGGGGTACTCTCATGGACACAATGACACCCACATGGCCACACAATGCCACCCAATCAATCAATCAATCAATAGTTCCATCCTCTAGTCGAGGGTTGGATGCAATGGTTCTCCACTTGTCCCGATGTTGTGCTGTTCTGATAGACTGTGAATAATTCAAGCCTGTCCACTGTGAAATATTTGTAAACCATGATGTTCTTGGTCTCCCTCTCCCTCTGCTGCCATTCACCTTCCCTTCCAACAATGTACGGTATAATTGAACTCTGACGAATGATGTGGCCAAAATAAATAAGTTTCTTTGTCTGTATAGTGGCAAACAAGCTTTTCTTATTTGTAATTTTTCTGAGAACTTCTTTGTTGGTGATCTTCTTTGTCCATGATATTTTCATCATCCTTCGATAAGTCCACATCTCAAATGCTGCTAAACGTTTGTACATTTTCTTAGAGATTGTCCATGTCTCTGCCCCATACATTAGAGTAGACCACACATAACACTGAAGAATACGCTTCCTTGTTTGTATTAATATCTTACTTGATGTTAACACTCTATGCATTTTGGAGAATGTTGTTCGGGCTATTGTTATCCTTCTTTTAATTTCTTCCTCACATCTCCCATCATTTGTAATCTTTTGTCCGAGATATATGAATTCGGATACTTGTTCTATGTTTGTGCCATCTATGGTTATATTGACATTTGGTTTATCTGTCTTTTTACTTATAACCATTGTTTTGGTCTTCCTGGCATTCACATGCATTCACAATGCCACCCACATGGAGACAATTACAGCCACATGGACACAATGGTACTCTCATGGACACAATGCCACCCACATGGGCACACAATGCCACCCACATGGGCACACAATGACACCCACATGGGTACACAATGACACCCACATGGGCACACAATGACACCCACATCGGGACACAATGACACCCACATCGGGACACAATGACACCCACATGGGCACACAATGACACCCACATGGGCACACAATGACTCCCACATGGACACAGTGGTACTCTCATGGACACAATGACATCCACATGGGCACACAATTACACCCACAGATGGATTATATATGATGGTGCAATCATGGCTGCCAAGTATCCTGAGTGAACCGCGTCGAAACGTCAATGTGACCTACTTTCGTATCGATCGACTTCACGTGTGATGTTGAGTATTTGGAGGTTATGTTTGCTGTTTGTTAGTTGGTTACCTCCTAGTGCCATTCAAAGCTACATAGTCCGATGGTTTTGAGTTTCTGTCATTTTCTGAGATAAATATGTTAGGTTGGTTGTTATAATCTACCTTACTTTAGTTTGAAGTAATTTTTTACTTTAAATGGTTAACTTTTGAGATATCTGAAGTGCAAATGTGCAAAATTAATTTTGGTAGGCTTGCAAAAAATCGAACACCATAGGCTTCTGCAGTAACAGGTTCTATTAAATTGACTCAGTATTCCCTTCTATGTGGCGACAAATGTTTAATAAGTGCAGCAATATCTAAATTAGATATGTAGAATCAAATCTAGATAATTGTTTTGGTTTTGAAAATGTGATGTTTTCATCGGACTATGCAGCTTTAAGGTCATATAAGAACGGGTACCAATTTATAACAGTACATAGTGACGGTGACTTTATAGCGCTGCCACTGGACGCGGTGGCCGAATGAGTGATCACTGGCTTCCCCTGCAGAAGGTCGGGAGTTGAAATTCCAGCTGAGTCAAATTACAAAATTGATACTTGTCGCTACCTAACCTGGCACTCGGTGTTTCTAGGATAAGGCAAGGACTGGTTAGCTCAGTATCTAGATAATGTGACTGGGTCGCATATCAGGTCATGGTGCCGGCGGACTGGTCTTCCAAGGGGCAGTTCCATAAAATCGCCATGAGTGTGCACTGTCACAAGTCAGTACCCATCCTGATATGACATTAGCTGTTGCCAGGATGTAAAACCCCAACAAACAAAAAACTGTGCCTGGGAGACCGCAGTTCTTGCATCCTGACCCGATATCCCACTGAGCCACATTATCCTGACATCGAGCAAACCAGTTGTCGCCCTATCCTAGCAATGCAAATCACTAAGTTAAATAGTGAGAAGTGTCAAGTTTGTAAGTCATTGGTTTAAATGATCAGGGTTCAAATTCCAGGCTTCCCACATTGGAAAGGTATGGGTTCGATCCTCAGCCGAGTAAAACAGGACTGAGTGGGATATTGGGTTATTATGGCCAAAGTGCAAAGCAGCACAGGATGACCGATTGAGTTGAGCGCCCACTTCCCTTGTGGCCGACCATGCGTTCAACGGTATCCGAGTTAAAACAATGACTTAAAATTGTTATACTTGTCCCTACCTAGCTTTGCATTACTACGGCAGGGCAAGGGGCAGTGGAATGAGGAAGACCAATATTGTCCGCGATTGAAATTTTCCACTGCTTAATCAAGGATGGTACCCTGGTGTAAAAATGTTGCTCTGACATACAACCCAAATCAATCAATCAGCGCGTCCATGCATTCCGTCAATTTTAACCTCAGCCGAGCATAAATAAATGCAGACCCCTATAAAGGTGCTCTTAGAAGATCAATAACCAATGAACGCAGGTGGGAGGGGGGGATTCACTACATTCGATTCTGATTGGCCACTGCTTTTGTTTGTGCTCAGGCGCGTTGCGCCAAAAAACGTGGTAACCATGCAGCCTGGTGTTCATCTCTTGACTCTTGGATGGTTAACGACGGAATAATTGTAGCTAGACAAGCAAAAGAGTCCGTGGAGAGAGCAACCTGCTAAGATCTCGGCAAGGCTCGGCAATCTCCGTCAACTCCAGCATCCTTCCATTTCTTTGTGCTCTATCTTGTATAGCCTTAGGAATTAGTACCTGGATGTTCTGTAAGGTGGCATGGTAAAGGATGTATTATATGCAGTGGGAGATGAACAGTAAACTCACGTGTTTACTTAACGTGACAAACTAGTTCCTGGATGTTCCGTATGGTGGCATCGTAAAGGACGTATTATATGCAGTGGGAGATCAACAGTAAACACATGTGTTTACTTAACATGAAGAATTAGTTCCTGAATGTTCCATAAGGTGGCATGGTAAAGGATGTGTTATATGCAGTGGGAGATCAACTGTAAACTCATGTGTTTACTTAACGTGAAGAACTAGTTCCTGGATGTTCTGTAAGGTGGCGTGGTAAAGGACATATTATATGCAGTGGGAGATCAACAGTAAACTCAAATGTTTACTTAACGTGAAGAACTAGTTCCTGGATGTTCTGTAAGGTGGCGTGGTAAAGGATGTAATATATACAGTGGGAGATCAACAGTAAACTCATGCCTTTACTTAATGTAACGAACTAGTTCCTGGATGTTCAGTATGGTGGTGTGGTAAAGGATGCAATATATACAGTGGGAGATCAACAGTAAACTCACGTGTTTACTTAACGTGAAGAACTAGTTCCTGGATGTTCTGTAAGGTGGCATGGTAAAGGACGTATTATATGCAGTGGGAGATCAACAGTAAACTCACATGTTTACTTAACGTGAAGAACTAGTTCCTGGATGTTCAGTATGGAGGTGTGGTAAAGGATGTAATATATACAGTGGGAGATCAACAGTAAACTTGCGTGTTTACTTAACGTGAAGAACTAGTTCCTGGATGTTCCGATTGGTGGCGTCTTAAAGGACGTATTATATGCAGTGGGAGATCAACAGTAAACTCATGTGTTTACTTAACGTGAAGAACTAGTTCCTAGTAAGGTGGCGTGGTAAAGGATGTGTTATATGCAGTGGGAGATCAACAGTAAACTCACGTGTTTACTTAACGTGACAAACTGGTTCCTGTGGCATGGTAAAGGATGTGTTATATGCAGTGGGGGATCAACAGTAAACTCATGTGTTTACTTAATGTGACAAACTAGTTCCTGGATGTTCTGTAAGGTGGCGTGGTAAAGGACGTATTATATGCAGTGGGAGATCAACAGTAAACTCATGTGTTTACTTAACGTGACAAACTAGTTCCTGCATGTTCCATCAGGTGGTGTGGTAAAGGATGTATTATATGCAGTGGGAAATCAACAGTAAACTAATGTGTTTACTTAACGTGACAAACTAGTTCCTGGATCTTCCATCAGGTGGCGTGGTAAAGGACGTGTTATATGCAGTGGGTGATCAACAGTAAACTCACATGTTTACTTAACCTGACAAACTAGTTCCTGGATGTTCTGTAACTAGTTCCTGGATGTTGGCAGATGAACAGTAAACTCGTCTGTTTAATTAGCATGAAGAACTAGTTCCTGGAAATTCCGTAAGGTTGCGTGGTAAAGGACGTGTTATATACAGTGGGAGATCAACAGTAAAATCGTATGTTCACTTAACATGAAGAAATAGTACCTAGAGTCGCTGTAAAGTGGCGTGTGACACTAGGTTTTGGACATATTGTATACAGTGGAAGATCAACAGCAAACCTTATCTGTTTACTTAATGCTAAGAACTAGTGCCCGGACTCTGTAACACTGAACTGTGCAAACAGTGATTGCATGCGTGATATTTACATGCTAGGAACATCTGTGGTCATATCCTGATAGATCAGGGATAAAATATCCATTTCGAGGATTTCCTGGATTTTTCCTGTAGCTATAAGTGTATACTAATACGTTGTTCAAACGCCCCCAGCACTATAAGTGTATACTAATACGTTGTTCAAACATGGCAGCACTATAAGTGTATACTAATATTTGCTTTACGTTGCAGCACCATCAGCGTATACAAATATGTGGTGCAGATGCCGCAGCACTATCAGCGTATACTACCAATATGTGCTTCAAACGTATTTGTCTGAAACCTGAATTCCAGGATTTTTCCGCGATCCCCTGACAATGCTAAACCTATGAGAGAATATCAGCATTTCCACTTTTTATTCCCCTGGAGACCACTTTCATCCATGATAGATGCTGACTTGTTACAGTGGGTACTAATAGTGACTTTATACTTCTGTCACACTGCGATACAATGTCATCAGCACAGTGTACAATATCCCACTCAGTCAGTATCCTCACACTGAGCCAACCAATCCTTGCCCTATCCTCGTAATGCCAAGTGCCAGGCAAGGAAGTGACAAGTGCCAATCTTGTAAGTGCTTGGTTTGACTCAGTCGGGATCGCTCCCAAGATCTGCCACTCAGGTAGCGGACGCTCTCACCATTCGGCCATCCTGCCGAGTTTTTGCCTACAGTAATGTCACTTCTTAGTCACCCTGATGGAATTACAACAATCGGCGAGAGAGGAATGCGAGATGGTACACGTTACCCCAAGGTCAGTAAGGGAATCACTCAAACATAACACATGTACTCACTAGCCTCTGCTAAAGTCAGTAAAGGGAATCACTCAACCATAGCACATGTACTCACTGGCCTCTGTTAAAGTCAGTAAAGGGATCACTCAACCATAGCACATGTACTCACTGGCCTCTGTTAAAGTCAGTAAAGGGAATCACTCAACCATAGCACATGTACTCACTGGCCTCTGCTGAAGTCAGTAAGGGAATCACTCAACCATAGCACATGTACTCACTGGCTTCTGCTCAGGTCAGTAAAGGGATCACTCAACCATAGCACATGTACTCACTGGCCTCTGTTAAAGTCAGTAAAGGGATCACTCAACCATAGCACATGTACTCACTGGCCTCTGTTAAAGTCAGTAAAGGGAATCACTCAACCATAGCACATGTACTCACTGGCCTCTGCTGAAGTCAGTAAGGGAAATCACTCGACCATTGTCACATAGTAACTCACTGGCCTCTGTTAAAGTCAGTAAAGGGATCACTCAACCATAGCACATGTACTCACTGGCCTCTGTTAAAGTCAGTAAAGGGATCACTCAACCATAGCACATGTACACACTGGCCTCTGTTAAAGTCAGTAAAGGGATCACTCAACCATAGCACATGTACTCACTGGCCTCTGTTAAAGTCAGTAAAGGGAATCACTCAACCAGTAGCCACATGTAACTCACTGGCTCTGTCTAAGTCAGTAAAGGGGCACTCAACCATAGCACATGTACTCACTGGCTTCTGTTAAGAGTCAGTAAAGGGATCACTCAACCATAGCACATGTACTCACTGGCCTCTGTTAAAGTCAGTAAAGGGATCACTCAACCATAGCACATGTACTCACTGGCTTCTGCTAAAGTCAGTAAAGGGATCACTCAACCATAGCACATGTACACACTGGCCTCTGTTAAAGTCAGTAAGGGAATCACTCGACCATAGCACATGTACTCACTGGCCTCTGTTAAAGTCAGTAAAGGGATCACTCAACCATGCACATGTACACACTGGCCTCTGTTAAAGTCAGTAAGGGATCACTCGCCATAGCACATGTACTCACTGGCCTCTGCTGAAGTCAGTAAAGGGATCACTCAACCATAGCACATGTACTCACTGGCTTCTGCTAAAGTCAGTAAGGGAATCACTCGACCATAGCACATGTAATCACTGGCCTCTGTTAAGGCCAGTAAAGGGATCACTCAACCATAGCAAATATACTCCCTGGCCTCTGTTAAAGTCAGTAAAGGGATCACTCAACCATAGCACATGTACACACTGGCCTCTGTTAAAGTCAGTAAAGGGATCACTCAATCATAACATATGTACTCACTGGCTTCTGCTAAAGTCAGTAAAGGGATCACTCAACCATAACACATGTACTCACTGGCCTCTGTTAAAGTCAGTAAAGGGATCACTCAACCATAGCACATGTACTCACTGGCTTCTGCTAAAGTCAGTAAAGGGATCACGCAACCATAGCACATGTACACACTGGCCTCTTCTAAAGTCAGTAAAGGGGTCACTCAACCATAGCACATGTACACATGGCCTCTTCTAAGGTGAGTAGCAGTACCAGGCGCAGAGGCCGAATCGGTAGGGCTCGGGCCTCGCGTGTGGAAGGTCAGGAGTTTGGCTCCCAATCGAGTCAAACCAATTACTTATAAAAATGATACTTGTCGCTTCCTAGCCTGCTCGGCATTAAAGTTGCATAATCCGATGGCTTTGGGTTTCTAACATTTTCCTGAGATAAATATATTAAATTGATTGCTGTAATCTACCTTACTTTAGTTTGAACTGACTTTTATTTTAAATCGGTAAGTTTTTAGATATTTGAAGTGCAAACATGTTGAATTACTTTTGGCAAGCACGCCAAAAGTCTGACACCATAGGCGTCTGCAGTAACAGGTTCTATTAAATTAACTCAATATTCCCTTATATGTAGCACCACATGCTTAATAAGTGCATCAGTATCAAAGTTAGATATGTAGAATCAAATCTAGATAATTGTGCCTGTTTATGCAAATCAGTGGATCCAATCACCAATACCAAATGGGAGAAACCTGCCCATTGTTGGATCCCATCACAAGTGTTTTGTATTGTGTGGCCTAATGTATATTTACATGTATATATATATATATTTATAAGATATATATATATATATTTATAATATATATATATATGTGCTCTATAATCTATTATGGGAATATAAACAAGGACACTCCCCCCTAGCAGTTCTCTCCCTTACTTACTCTATACCCTAATGTCACTGAGCTATTACTACCATAGGACTAGGTTAGTTCCTTCATTCTCCACTGCACTGCCACCTGTGAGCAGCTCATGACCGCATGATACCAGCTGCGCCTGGTCACTACCACTACCGCTCCCTCTCAGCAGGACGGATTTTTAATTTTAGGTGGGCAATAATATATTCCCGCCAGAGAATATATACTCTTTCTCAACCACTCCTGTCTTTTGTTATTCTGTTTCCAGGGGACAACTGTTTATATATGTATATATGTGTGTGTAACACCATTATGTGTGTGTATAATATTTACACATATATATACGTATTCAAGTGCCTAAATGCTTATTTACATGTCGTTGAGGGTGTTTAAAAAAAACTAAAATAGAAACTTGAGGACTAGAGTGGGCCTCAAACCCACTCTTCTGCCATTCAGGAGCTCGGGTCCTAACCATTGGGCTCTCTAGGCCACAAAGCCCAAGTGAAAATGTGCTATGTAAGCAGTATTACATGAACAAGTTAACGCTTTCACATTTCCAAATGTTGGCAGCTATGGGTCTTTTTTTTAACAGTTCGGGAACACACTATGTAATTATATCAAATTCCTATGATATTTGAGTATTATTAAACACGAAAAACTATTGAAATATATATATATATGGGCCATAGTACGCGATTCACGCGAAAATCATTACTCTTTCCCATTTTCAAATGTTGGCAGCTATGCAAATATATCAAAAGTTAGCCATTTAAAATAAGTTACCTCAAACTGAAGTCAAATATATTTTAATGATCAACCGAATATATTTATATCAGAAAATGACAGAAACTCAAAACCATCGGACTATGCAACTTTAAAGCTGTCTTGAGGCCTTGGCTATGTATATATATAACCTGTGCAACTCTGTTTTATAATATTGAGGTAACGTCGGGTAACGGTGTTTATTTAATCAGGGCAATGGCAGAACCTGCGCAAAGTCCGAGCAGCAACTAAGCAAGGCTTTTTTGTGATGGTTTTGCGTCCTGGCAACATCTAAGGTCATATCAGGATGGGTACCGACTTGCGACAGTGCTGCCACACTGGGAGAACAGAATGTAAAATTTCATAATTCATTTTAGACTATTATATATGTGAATGAATGTAACATAACATGGCCGGAAGACCAGTGCCTCGGCGCTGGAAAAAATACCTTTATTCGCTGAATAAAATGATCATTTACACACACACACAAAAAAAGGGATAGCCATACGATTTTTGTATTTGGGTCTTTAAAAAGAGCTGTTTCGAGTCCTGAAAAGTCCTTGAAAAGTCATTTAAAAACAACCTCGTAAAGAGGGAACCATGATTAAACCTGGGCCCGTATGCACCAAGTTGTGCTAGCCTTAACCGGAGCTAGGCGCTAACTCCGGTCAGCTAGCTGCGGGTAGTGGGGGGTCCGCGAAAAAGATTAACTGGTATGCGCCAATGTTTTAGCCTGGGCGGATAGCTGACCGTGAGTTTATTTATAGATTTGGGAATTCCCTCCAGTCGACGATATGAATAATGCTGCCAATGCGGTGGCGGCTTTAATATTGCTTCGAATTTAGGGTTAATTTGATTAAATTTCACTTATGGCGTATGTAATTCTGTTAAATATGACAGCATTTAATAGATTTGGGCTAATATATAGCCGCCGATTCGGCGGCGACGGCGGCGGCCATATTTAGTTGACGTTGGACACTATGGATATCGACGTCGCTGCGGAGGCGGCGGTTTGTTTACTTTACATTCGTCGATTCAAAAATATTAATATCGCCGCTGCTACGGCAGCAGCGTTAATATCGCTTCGCATTTAGGGTTAAACTGATAAGATTTCACTTATTGCGTATGTAATTCTGTTAAATATGACAGCATTGAATAGATTGAGAGCCACACACCCACACTAACCGCCCCGGCTAGCAGTTAAACCTGATTTGAAGGTGGGGTAGCTTAGCCTAGGCTACGGTCCGCGGTTTGCGCTGGCACCGATTGATGCATACGGATTTTCCACAGTTAGCCATGTGGGGATAGTCAAACCGCGGTTAAGGCCTTAACTCCGATTGGTGCATACGGCCCCTGGTGGCTAAACCCTGCATGGAAGGGGGGGGGGGGGACTTCTCCTGGGATTGTGACTTTGGAGTTTTAAGTTGGCAACATTTAAGGCCATATCAAGACGGGTACCAACTTGTGACAGTGCGCACTCTTGGTGACTTTTATAGTACTGCCCCACTGGGAGACCAGGCCACCAGCACCATGACCTGATATCTCACTCAGTCACATTATCCTGGCACTGAGCCAACCAGTCCTTGCCGTATCCTAATAATGCTGAACGCCTGGCTAGGAAGCGACAAGTATACATTTTTTAAGTCATTGGTTTGACTCGACCAGGATTCGAACCCATGGGTTCTAATCCCATGATCTACCAAAGCGGGAGACAGACTCTCAACTCAATTGGCCATCCCGTCCGGTCCAAAACTGATAGTTCATCTGTCTATTCAAGTTAATCCACCAGGTGGCGGCGCAGTGCCATTGACCTGGTTCACGACTGGGCAAAGTTGTTTATCTGACTGTAACTATGTATGGCTGCTTTTATGGTAGGAATAAATCATGACAGATGGATCTGTTATTGAGCAGGCACCTCCCCCATCGAGTGGTTGAGGAGAGAGGAGCCATGAAACCGGATGTAGATCTCCACAATGCCAGCACCAGAGTTGGTCACAGTGACTAATTACCCATAGTCACATGGTGTACTTACACACAATGTAGGGGCAATTACACAAACAGTAGTCATGTGGTGCACTTACACAAACGGTAGTCACGTGATGCACTTACACAAACGGTAGTCACGTGGTGCACTTACACAAATAGTAGTCACGTGGTACATTCATACGAACTGTAGTCACATGGTCGACTTCTACAAAGTGCAGTCGCGTGATGTACTTACACAAACGGTAGTCACGTGGTGCACTTACACAAATGGTAGTCACGTGGTACACTTACACAACTGGTAGTCACGTGGTACATTCATACAAACTGTAGTCACGTGGTCGACTTCTACAAAGTGCAGTCGCGTGGTGCACTTATACAATGTGTAGTCACATGGTACACTAGTCACACCATAGAGCAGTATTATTCAACTGGTAGGCTGTGTGTGGTGAGTGGCGACTAGACTTCCACATACCGTGGCTGCCCTCTCACCTGAATCTGTTGCGTGTGGGGGGGGGGGGGGGGCGGGCGGCGGCGGAACAGTAACCGCTCTGTGCCTGCCTTCCTACCTGAACCACCGGACGGGATGGCCGAATGAGTTAGAGCGTCCGTCTCCCGTGTTGGTAGATCGTGGGTGTAAAGTCGAACCCTGGTGGAGTCAAACCAATGACTTAACAATTGATACTTGTCACTTCCTCGCCTGGCGCTCGGCATTATTAGGATAGGGCAAGGACTGGTTGGCTCAGTGTCAGGATAATGTGCCTGAGTGGGATATCAGGTCATGGTGCTGGCGGCCTGGTCTTCCAGTGGAGCAGCACTATAAAGTCGCCATGAGTGCACACTGTCACAAGTCGGTACCCGTCCTGATATGACCTTAGATGTTGCTAGGATGTAAAACAACAACACACAAACATCCTACCTGAACCTGCTGTTTGTGTGTGTGTGTGGGGGGGGGGGGGGGGTTGGCGCTGCACCATGCACTGTAGTTGTCTGCCCACCTGACACGGCTGTTTCCGAAACTATTGTTAATTGATTGATTGATTGATGTCACAACAAAGCGCCCATTAACTGCCACAGTTGGTCCTTACTGACACGCACTGGCTTACACCGGCCTAAGCTGGCCTAAATTGGCCTACAGTGGCCTAAATTGGCCTACACCAGCTTACGCCGGTGTGGCGGTTTCAGCCGTGTCCCGTACTCAGCCGTGTCCCATTGCTTCTGCGCATGCGTGGATTTCGCAGCAACTCGGGTCACCCGAGCCACTTATTGGCGCATGCGCACATCCTACAAACTCGGGTCGAATAATCGAATATGCTTCTCCGTGCTCGGGTGGACAATTTTTTCTTTTTTTTTTAATAACCGATAAAACTACAGCAAAATAGGATTTAAAGTATTCTATGATGGCCTAGTTTAGCTATAGTTCCATTTCATTAATCTAAGTTATTCTTTTTTTGCACACGGCACGTGTATTTGTCGACTCCACTCGCCGTGTTCTATTTGAAATTCTGATGACTCGGATGACCCGAGTCGCCCGGGTAGTGTTAATCGATTACGGCCATGCTTATTAGATTCTGACGCATGCGCAGAAGCAATGGACACGGCTGAGTACGGGACATGGCTGAAACTGTCACACCGGCCTAAGATGGCCTACACTGGCCTAAGCTAGCCTACACCGGCCTATACCAGCCTAAGCTGGCCTATACTGGCCTACACCGGCCGACACCAGCCTAAGCTGGCCTACACCGGCCTCAACTGGCCTACACCAGACTCAACTGGCCTTCACCAGACTCAACTGGCCTACACCAGCCTAAACCGGCATACACCAGTCTACGCATGCCTAAGCTGGCCTATGCCGGCCTAAACTGGCACATACAAGTCTACACTGGCCTAAACTGGTCGACACCAGCCTAAAATGGACTACACCGGCTCAAAGTTAACCTAGCCTACAGCTGCCTAAACTGGCCTAATCCGCCATAACCAGGTTCAACCCGTCGTACTTCAGCCTGACCTGGCCTAACCCATCTAGTCCCAGGCCTAAACCGGCCTAACTAGGCTAGCAGTAGCGTTACATACCCTGATACCCTCTCTCTCATTTCCTTTCAAGTTTCAGTATTCTCAACAAGACCTGTTGTTGAATTGTTTGCAAGCTCGGATCGGCAGGAGCGGGGGGGGGGGGGGGGCTGTTTAGCTAACTGTATTGACCTCTTCAGTAAGATTGGTTTGTTTGTTTCATTTGGGGCTTCATGTCCTAGCAACATCATCGGACCAGACGGGATGGCCGAATGAGTTAGAGCGTCAGTCTCCCGTGCTGGTAGATCGTGGGGTCGTGGGTTCGAGTCCCGGTCGAGTCAAACCAATGACTTTAAAATTGATACTTGTCGCTTCCTAGCCAGGTGCCCGGCATTATTAGAATAAGGCAAGGACTGGTGTGTTCAGTGTCAGGATAATGTGACTGAGTGGGATACCAGGGCATGGTGCCGGCGGCCTGGTTTCCCAGTGGGACAGCACTATAAAGTCGCCATGAGTGCGCACTGTCACAGTCGGTACCCGTCCTGATATGACCTTAGATGTTGCTAGGACGTAAAACAACAACAAACAAACCTAGCAACATCTACCGTCATATCATTACAGGTACCAACTTAGAAGAGTATGCACTGATGGGGACTTTATAGTGCTGTTCCACTGGGAGACCACAATGTCGGCACCGTCATCATCATGCTGTCGGTCGCGATGCGACAAAGACTGCTTTCGTTACCTCACTGCCACTCTCCATTTAGCTCTCTGCTGTGAGAGTTGCATCCATGAGTCGGGTCTTAATGTCTCTCAGCTTCAGGTTTCTCTTGATGGTATCCTTGAACCGGAGACGAGGGTGCCCTCTCTTTCTGTAACCAGAAGACAGTTGAGAATAGAGGATCTGGTTTCGTAGCCTGTCTGATGACATCCTCATGAGGTGTCCAGTCCACTGGAGATTCTTTTTGATCAGAAGATCTTCCATAGAGGGCAGCCCGTCCGTTCGAGTACCAAAGATCTGATATCGGCACCAAAGATCGGCACCAAAGATCTGATATCCCATCTACTCACAGCATCCTGATACTGAGCAACCCTGTCCTTCTAG
The DNA here is from genome assembly GCA_030323885.1 of Branchipolynoe longqiensis. Classification (NCBI taxonomy): domain Eukaryota; kingdom Metazoa; phylum Annelida; class Polychaeta; order Phyllodocida; family Polynoidae; genus Branchipolynoe; species Branchipolynoe longqiensis. The sequence continues at coordinate 8,653 of JASIRB010002894.1, read as the reverse complement.
CTTATTAATGTTGAATGCCAGGTCAGGTAGTAACCAACATCAGCTTTGTAAGTCATTGGTTTGACTCCATCCACGGTCGAACCCACGACCCGCCAGACGTGAAGCCAGGCCACACTCTTGACTGATTATGGTATCCATCCAGTCTCCAGTAAGAATATACACCATCTCTCTGTTAACCTTGTTTCATTCAACATCATTTTCTTATAACATCGGTGAGGAGAACAAAACAAGAGTTGCCAATGGATCATGGGGTTATCAGGGTCTGTACGGGACCTGGAAAGTCTTGAAAAGTCTTGAACTTCATTTGTCCGATTTCAAGGCCTTGAAAAGGCTTGAATTTAACCTATTTAACCTATTCTGGAAAAGCCTTGAATTACCTGTCACCACTGATCTAAATTAGTCTGAAATCGGCGTTCGGAATGGCGATTTTTGACTAAATCCAAATGAAAATAGTCTTGAATTCCTATCAAAAACAGCCTTGAAATAGCCTTGAATTCCATATCTTCACATGTGTACGTGAGTGACTGGGTTATTTCACCATTCAAAGTGTATATTTAATAGTTTTCCCTTAACGTTGTGTCATGTTTTTCAGGAACCTAACTATGACGTTAATGGGGGAGTTGGTGTATGTGTGTGTATATATATATATACGTATATATTTATGCTGTATAAGAATTATACGAGCATAATAACACAGAATACTATACTATCCCACACATATATAGATTAGTTAGACAAATCTTACCTGGGTATAGATGATGGATAACTGTTGTTTTACCGAGGTATAAGCCTCTGATAGACGTGGCCTAGGGAGAGGTAAGCACATCCGGTCCAGCAATCTTTACCTACTTAATCAGGATAAATGAAACAAATAATCTAAAAGTACATCAATGGTGACAATGGTACTATACTGCGAAGTTTTCTTGGTATAAGCAAACGAATAGACGTGGAAGGGTGTGGCGGGAGGGCCCTAGCCCACGTCTATCCGAGGCTTATACCTCGGTAAAACAACAGTTATCCATCATCTATACCCAGGTAAGATTCGTCTAACTAATCTATTTTACCTCGGTATACAGCCTCAGGCTAGCCTCAGGCTAGGGAGAGGTTTACGTAATCTCATTTATCCTGTATTCTTATGTCACAAGTCAATAATAATTGTTAAACATACATTATCATCAATCAGCAAGATAACATTTTTGGTGAAATCGAAGTGTATTCTCACCTAATGCCGATCTAGTTTTGTAGCAGCTGTCGGGCTAGTGTGCTCGACTTTTCTAATCGTTTGTTGTAGTGGGTTGCAAACGATCGTGCTGTTTTCCATCCTGCATGGGCCAGGATCCGCTTGACAGAGATGCCAAGCAGTCGCGCCTTAGACACCATAGCACCTCTTGTTGAGTGTGAGGCATATTTGTCCGTGTCAACGCCTGCCAATTTCAACATACTAATTGTCCATCTCGCTAGAGTATCTCGCGAAATGCCCTTGTGTGGCTTAATAAAGCTCACTAACAACTGTCTTGAAGTTCTCAAGTCCTTGGTCTTGGATATATAGGCCCTAATGGCTGATACAACACAAAGTTTTGGGTCTTCTTTGAAACTACTTACACTAATAGTAGACAAAGGGTCACCTAATCTGTTAGATTTTAACAGCTTTGACAAATCAAATGTGGCCTCATTTCTATCTATCTCTAGGCCATCTAGTGATAGGGCAACAATAGTTTGTCCCCTATGTCCTGTTACTAATAATAAGAGCAACGCTACCTTAAACCCTAATTGTTTGAGATCTAAAAGCCTATTATGAGGCCACTGTCTTAGCAAATCAAACACTACCGAAACATCCCAGAAGCGACTGTACTTCGGTTTGGGTGGGTTTCGTTGATAAATCGATCTTACAATCCAATGAATAACATGGTGTTTCCCAAATGTCTCATTATTTATCCGTGGAAGGATGACGGATAAAGCACAGCGAGCAGCATTAATAGATCCAAACCCTAAGCCTTCGTCCTCTAACCCTCGGAGAAATTTACCAACTTGGGAAATAGTAGGATTCATGGGTTTGACTTTGTTAATTAAACAATAAACACCCCACTTTTTCAAATATGTGGTATACATTTTAACTGTACCTTTACGCCAAGCATCTGCGACAAGTCTTTGTTGTGTAATTTTATCTAAACCGAATTGTTCTAAATATTTATTTAAAAAAGGAATGCCAACAACGGTGTTGTGGACACGTCCCCTCTTTGTTTTAGAGGGCCTTGGTGTGTCAGATTGCCTGGTGATCTTCGGAATCGGAGGCAATCTTTGGCGGCTGCCTGTATGCCCGGTAGCCAAGGTTGCGTGTCCCAGTTGGGAACGATTAATATTGCGTGTGCTTTGTCCATCTTTATCTTTCGGCTTACCCGGCTGATCAAGCTGAATGGGGGGAAGATATAATAAAATTTATTCTCCCATGTGATAGAAAAAGCATCTATATGCCAGGCATCAGGTTCTGGATGCCATGACACATATTTGTCAATTTTACAATTGTTTCGTGAAGCAAACAAGTCAACTTCAGGTTGGCCCCACTTTTGGCACACTGTGGTGAAAATGTCTGGATTAAGGGACCATTCCAAATGGTCATAAAAATGTCGACTTTTATGATCTGCTAAGGTATTTTGCGTTCCGGGAATATATGCTACCGTTAGCCAAACTTTATTCATTTGGGCCCATTCCCAAATTTTCTAGCCATCGCATTACATGGCCTGGACTTTGTCCCACCCATGTTTCGTACATATGCCATTGCCGTTGTATTATCCGTTAAAATACGGACGTGTTTACGTGGTACCTTAACTAAACTAGCAAGGCCTAAATAAATAGCTCGTAGCTCTAAAACATTAATGTGATCTGAATTTTCTTCTTTCAACCAACGTCCCCCTGTTGCTATGGAATCGCAATGTGCCCCCCAACCTTCTAATGAAGCATCAGTAGTCACTACTGTGTTGGGTTCATTCATCCGTATAGGATTGGGGGAATTTTGAATATTATTAAACCACCAGTTAATGTCTTTCATTCCATCTTCTGAAATAAACATTTTCCTTTCAAAATTGCCTTTAGTACGAGCCAACCCTAAGTTCTTATCTATTTCCAAAGATTTTATGTGGGCTTTACCATATAGAATAGCCGGGGCGTAAGCAATAAGTATGCCAACTAGCACCGCGACCTGTCTTATCTTTGGCCTACTTAAGGCGACCAAGTGAGACGCCGTATCGTGAAACTTAGTCAGCTTGTTATCGGGGAGTGAAACAGTCATACAGCGTGTGTTAATAATAAAGCCTAAACATTTGAGTTCAGTTGTGGGGACAAAAACTGACTTGTTATGATTCAAATAAAAACCTAATGTTGTCAGAAGGGAACATAAATCGTCAACAGCGTGTTGACACTCATCAAAAGATTGTGAAACAATGAAAGAATCATCAATGTAAGGGAACATAGTATGACCCTTATTTGCCATGACCGAAAAAACTGGTTTCAATAATTTAGTAAACAAGCGTGGAGCGCATGCTAAGCCATTTGGCATACATGTAAATTGAAATAGTCTATCTTCCCAAATAAATCTTAAGAATTTGCGGTGTCCTTCAAATATCGGGACAGTATAATATGCATCTTGTAAATCAACACTAGCCATCCAAGCATTCTCTGTAACCAAGTCTCTGGCAGTGTCCAGGGAAAACATTTTGAAATGTTGATATTCTACGAGTACGTTCAACTTAGTTAAATCTAAAATCATGCGAATATCGCCATTTGGCTTTGGCCTTGAGAATATATTAGAGATAAATTCTCCTGGGGTGTGAGCCACCTCTTCAATGATACCTTTAGATTCAAAAAGTGCAACTTGTTCTGATAATGCTCGTTTCTCCAACTCATTAAATCTATATGGGAAAGGTACCCGTTGTTGTAACGGGATTTCAGTAAATGGAATCTTAACACCGGTAACAATATCTAAAATGTTAACGTCAGTAGTGATTTCGTACCAAGAAGAAATACAATTAAGAATGTTCCCCGCACAAAATTCGCTTACATCTGTTTGTGTAGATTCCGCCACCAACTTAGGAAGTTGGGTTTGTGTAGCAATGTCTATTTGTTGCCTGGGCGTGGGAAGGATTGTTTCGGGGCAAACTCCTTCCTGAACGGGCGGTTGCCGTCGTTCCAACCTTGCCTGTCTCCCCGACCTCTGCCTCTGGGCTGATAGCCGTAGGACGGGCCGGACCTGCCAGCTCTGGCTCCTCGTCGAGGACGAAAATCCCCTCGGGGGCGACGATATCTTGACGAGTCGGCTTTCTTGGCCGGCTCAAGGTTACGACCACTCTTGGCTTCCGTCTCGACCTCCTTGAAGAGGTATGGAAGTTGGCCACCAAACATTTTACCTTTATCCAAAGGTTTGCCCTTGATGGGTTTGGGCGGCAAAAAGAGAATGTACTCCTTGCCATCGTTGTCCATGACCTTCTTAGATCTGGCGACTTCCTTTCCAGCTTGTGTGGTGACCGCTTTGAAAACGTTTTCGTATCTACGGTAGCTCAAGAAGTTACTGGCAGCTGTGAGGAGGGCCATGCCCTTATCCATGCCTCTGGCCAGTGAGGAGAACTTGTTCTCAGTTTGCATCCGGTTAGCTACCGGAACGACTGAGGCGAGGACCCCTAACACCGCTTTGTGAACGGTAAACAGAGCAGTCTCGAAGCGCTTCTTCTCCTCATTCAGATGGATCCCAGCGTCCATCTCTTTCACTACACTAGCCGGGATACCTTTTATCCCGGAAATTTGCTCAGTGATTTTGTTGATCACCTCAGCTGGCTTAAAGGTGTTAAAATGTCCCTTTATAGTCTCGCGCATCATAGTCGTTGTTCTGACTTTCTTTCCCTTTTGGATCGGGCAGCGCTTACGAATCTTGCCTCCCAGCTTGGCATAAAGGCCAGCCCTTTCCGTGTCTGAGTCCGACTCAGTAGTTGACGAGTCGGACGATGAATCGGAAGAAGAATCTTTCTTCTTCTTCTTACTTTTCTTCTTTGGCTTCTTAACTTTCTTGCCCTTGGTGGCTTTGGTGTAATCATCACCAGAGGAGCTAGCCGGTTTCCGCTTTTTGGCCTTAGGGCGCGGGGGCTCAGCTGCCGAATCCGTCTCTTCGAAATCAGAGACATCCTGCCAGTCTGAGTCAGCTGGCGGGAATTGTTGGTCCTTGCTGTGGAGCTCCTTCATCTTTTGCTCCACTAGCCTATTGACCTGTAAGGTCAAATCGCCTGGGAACACCTCGTCGTCCTCACTCTCTCTATCTGAGAGCACATGTGCCCCCTGTAGTGGGGACGGCGGAGCTGTCCGATCCGGTGACGTATCGTAGCCGGTAGGCACGCGTCCCTCCGCAGCGGCGGGCGGCGGTTTGTTTCGCTTCGTAGCCATCGGTAGCCTGTAACCAAAAAAGGAAACTTAGTAACCGGAATCAACTCAACTGAACACCAAAGTGACGCCAGGGAACCTGGGTTGAGGATCTTATTGGTAAAGAGTAACGTATTTACACCGTTCTCAATACAGGCGTGGTAAGCTAAGTTTTCCGTAGGTTTTGGGTATCGAAACCAACCGTACGTGGGGTAGGCTTCTAGAACCTCCCATCTCTCTGTCGCGTACACTTCTCCCACCCGCGGCTACTGCGCCAGCAAGTGAGAGAAAATGCTACGAAACTCGGAGAAACGCCTCATCAAAAGGGGAGTCTATAAAAGAAACCCAGGATCATCCCCAACAACACCCTCTATTAGGGTCCGAAGGAATCTCCACAGGAGATGTGACGGTGCCAACATCTCTACCCGTACAAAGCGGGTTTAATCGAACCACGGAACCAAGACAAAGGAATCCTTTGTTCTATCCGATTCAATTTTTTAAAATGCTAATCTTGTCCAAACTGGACGTACGAAAGTTCTGAACTTTCCAATCTAGATGCGATAGTGCATCATAAACAAGCTTAACCAAAATAATCACGATTACTTACAGTTATTAGCTTGTTGTAGATAAATCCAACTGGAGCAACTCACGAGCGTCCTCCGGTCGTGAGTTTTTTATGCTAATTGCTGGACCGGATGTGCTTACCTCTCCCTAGCCTGAGGCTAGCCTGAGGCTGTATACCGAGGTAAAATATATAGTACACCCCCACACATATATATATAGTAAAACCTCTCTAACCGACCACCTCCAGAGATCAACCAATCCCCTATATCGATCGATTTATTTGGGTCCCAACAATATCATTCTAACCATATTCTAATTCCCTAGACCGACTCACCTCCCTAAAGGGACCACTTAAAGTCGGTCCCAAGGTCGATCGATTTACAGAGGTTTTACTGTATATATATAATATATATATATATATATATATATATATATATATATATATATATATAATATATAAGCGCATACACTTTCTACCGACCGGCCCCGCCCACCACCAAGCACTGGAGAAGCAGGTGTGCTCTTGGAGGGAGTGGGAGGAGAGAGGGGCGGAGCTGTGCATTGGTGGAGTGGGAGGAAGTGTAGATGAGGAGGGGTTGAGCAGGTGTGGGGGGGGGGGCAGCACGAGTGAGGGGCGGGGGTGGGGGTTTGGGGGGAGGGCTACACTGGAGCTCACATAGGCAGGCAACCACCTCTGTTGTTGGACCTCCTACTGGAGTCTTTGTGGTGGAGACGGCCGGCCCCCAAGTGGCGCCGGGCCGGGCGACTCTGGGTGCACCCGAGCTCTCGGTTACACGCAGCCAGGCCGCTGTACGCACGAGGGGGTAGGACAGCGGCGATAGGACTGTGGTCATAGGATAGTGGCAGCAGGACAGTGGCAGAAGGACATTGTCAGAAGGACAGTGGTCATAGGATAGTGCAGCAGGACAGTGGTGTTAGGACACTGGCAGAAGCTGAAGGACAGTGGTGATAGGACAGTGGCAGAAGGACAGAGGTGATAGGACAGTGACAGCAGGACAGTGGCAGAAGGACAGTGGCGATAGAACAGTAGTGATAGGATAGTGACGACATGACAGTGGTGACAGGACAGTGGTGACAGGACAGTGGTGATAGGACAGTGGCAGCAAGACAGTGCAAACAGTACAGCCGCGACAGGAGTGTGGCAACAGGACACCACCAACAAACAGGACTAACAGCTAATCTTATAAGAGTAATAGGCAAGTATAGCAGACAGACTATCAGTAACAGGCCAGGAGGGAATAACAGGCCAAGAGTAACAGGACAGGAGGGGGTAACAGGCCAAGAGTAGCAAGCTGAGAGCAACAGGCCAGGAGTAATAGGCCGAGAGTAACAGGCCGGGAGAAACAGGCCAATAGTAACAGGCCAGGAGTGACAGGTCAAGAGTACCAGGCCAGGAGAAACAGGCCGGAAGTAACATGCCGGAAGAAACAGGCCAAGCGTACCAGGCCAGGAGTAACAGGTCAAGAGTAACATGCCAAGAGTAACATGCCAAGAGTAACAGGTCAAGAGTAACAGGCCAAGAGTAACGTGATTGGAGTAACGCAAAGAGTAATAGGTCAGGCCTAACACACATCGCAGAAAGCTCCGGAAGTATCAAACCGTCACGCCTCGCTGCACCCAGGGCTCTAGTCCCTCCAGTACCAACCAACGCGGCTCGCCCTTCCCCCCGCACCCCCCCCCCCCCTCCATCCTTCCCCACCACCTGGTGGCCCCTGGAGACACTACTACTAATACTACTTGTACACGCGTGCAGTGAGTAATGGAGACCCCTGTGTCCGCCCCCGGCACTTCTCAATGTGCGCAGCCTACTCCCGCCGGCCCTGAGGTGGCTTCGGTGCCGGGGCTTGCGGGCCCGGCTCCCGGGGACAGGGCGCCGCGTCGGCCACTGAAGGCCGGGGTGGCACCGTGGGTCGGAGCCATGTCCGGGGCCCGAGCCACCGGTGGGCCCATGCCCGTCCTTGGCGGCGCCGGCTCCCGGAGACAGGGCGCCGCGTCGGCCACTGAAGGCCGGGGTGGCACCGTGGTCGGAGCCATGTCCGGGGCCCGAGCCACCGGTGGGCCCATGGCCGTCCCTGGCGGGCCCGGCTCCCGGGGACAGGGCGCCGCGTCGGCCACTGAAGGCCGGGGGTGGCACCGTGGTCGGAGCCATTTCCGGGGCCCGAGCCACCGGTGGGCCCATGCCCGTCCTTGGCGGGCCCGCCTCCCGGGGACAGGGCGCCGCGGTCGGCCGCTGACGGCCCTGGAGCAGGAGGTGCTGCTGGTGGAGCAGCTGAGGCTGCTGGAGGACTGCGGCCCGGCGCGGAATAACGGCGACCAATCAGGTAGCAGAACGGCGGAAGGAACACTCCGGGGAGTACGACAGGCAGCACAGGCACTACCAGGCCCGGGTACGCTGAGAGGTCTGCGGCACGGCGGAAGGGCAATCACTACCGCTATGTGCTGGCCTTTTTTTATATGATTCATGTCCTGAATTTATTTAAGGCCCAGTCACACCTACCCGGATCAGGGGCCGGACGAGCCCCGGACCGTGATCCGGCGTGGTCCATGGCGATCCGGGGTGATATGTGGCTGGTCCTTGATGATCCGGCGTGATCCATGGTTGGTCCGGCCTTGTCTGGGGTCCGCCCCGGATGTTTTAAAATGTTTAAAACATCCGGGGCAGTCTGGG